>JAVIAB010000091.1:33562677-33769871 GCA_032433765.1 Megaustenia siamemsis | reverse complement strand
AGGAGAGATCAAAAGAAGACTGCTAATAGCATACAAAAATTAAATGTTAAAGTATATGTCCGTTTTCGTCATATTGTTGCAAATGATGGACAATCTTGTAGTAATAACAATGAAGAAAAGTGATTCTTTCAAAACAAAATCTGAAAATTCTTCAGAAAAAAAAATCTACAACCATAGTGTCCCTTGGATAAGACATAGCGATATAAAGACATTAAAATATTTGAAAACTGAAGAGGCTTACAAACATCTTGCAGGGAAATTGAAACATTACTGCCACATCGAAGGTCATAGAGGTCTGGAAAGAAAAATAATGTAAGGCATTATTCTAGGAAGGCGAGACTGGCAAATACGAAGAAGTGGTTTCAGGCATCAAGTGAGCTTAGACATGATAACACAGGAAGTTTGAGAGCTGGCTAGAGACTAAACGTGCTGTAACGATAGAATAGCAATATCTTGGTGCATCTTGAATGCCTTTACGTCTTTACAATATAAACTTTCTGCAAGATCTGTCTAGAGACCAACGTGCTGTAATGATGACAACTTTTTGTAAGATCTGTCTAGAGACCAAACGTGCTGTAATGATGACAACTTTTTGTAAGATCTGTCTAGAGACCAAACGTGCTGTAATGATGACAACTTTTTGTAAGATCTGTCTAGAGACCAAACGTGCTGTAATGATGACACTTTCTGTAAGATCTTTCTAGAGACTAAACGTGCTATAATGATGACAACTTTCTGTAAGATCTGGCTAGACACCAAACGTGCTATAATGATGACAACTTTCTGTAAGATCTGTCTAGAGACTAAACGTGCTATAATGATGACAACTTTCTGCAAGATCTGGCTAGAGACCAAACGTGCTGTAATGATGACAACTTTCTGTAAGATCTGGCTAGAGACCAAACGTGCTATAATGATGACAACTTTCTGTAAGATCTGGCTAGAGACCAAACGTGCTGTAATTATGACAACTTTCTGTAAGATCTGGCTAGAGACCAAACGTGTAATATGATGACAACTTTCTGTAAGATCTGGTTAAGACTAAACGTGCTATAATGATGACAACTTTCTGTAAGATCTGGCTAGAGACCAAACGTGCTGTAATGATTACAACTTTCTGTAAGATCTGTCTAGAGACCAAACGTGCTGTAATGATGACAACTTTCTGCAAAGAACATGCATGATTTATTAATTTATTGCGCTTGATAGATTACGTGATATCAAGCAGGGCTTTGCATCTAGAGCAACAGAGTAACTTAGGTTTTCAATAAACGTAATGACAAATACAATCTATCTATAGAAATATCCAGCCATGGCTGGCCCATAGGGCACAGACCCAAATACTCTTTCTCTTTTCTAAATTTTCTTTCTAGCAGTCTCAGTCCTTGCAAAGATCTTTTATAAACTCTCGCCATTTGTCTCTGTTTCTGTGTGCAAGCATCTCGATCTCAATAAAAAAAGTAAAAGTAAAGTACCCCCCGTCACGCCAAGTGGCGTATAGGGAAATATGGTGTTAGTGACCCTATATTTTACAGACCTTCAGCTCATGATTTTTGGGGTAATGTGGTCGGTATTACGCCCATGCTGCTTTACTTTCCCAGAAAAATCCGGTACCCATTTAAGGCTGGGTGAACCCGGAGCCGTCGGTTGGGATCGAACCCTACCCCTTGTCCGTAGTAGTCCAGTTCACTAACCACTGAGCTATCGCGGCTCCCACTAATTTTTAGGGAATTAGTAAAACCCAGGTGTCCTCGCCAGGGTACGAACCCCGGCTGTTGCCGTGGTAAGCCACCGCCTATCGATTGCGCTAACCGGACACCCCTCTCGATCTCAATGCGGGAGCCAATTCCTGCTGCCTTTGCCTCTCTGATCAATGTTCTCAGTGTCTCTATGGGTCGGCCTCTTTTCCTCCTGCCTGTTGTCTCCGCACATGAGAGCTTGTTTTGTTATTCGATTATTATCTCTTCTTATCATATGTCCAACGTCTTTTTAATAACAAATGAACTAACGTATAATTACATAGGCTGTCTCACTCGCTATAGGACCCGATATTACTGTAATGGTTTTACCAATGCTGCGGATATTGTAAAGAAATTTGAAGCGATGTGACCTCATTGTGTAGAAATGTGACACCATAACTTGTGCTGGAAGTGACCATCATTGACGTCCACACGTAAACTATTTATTGAGGAAATGTTGGGTTCTGTAACGAGTGAGATACACGTGATTAACATCAAGTTCAATCTTTAATAATTTGCATCTTCTTTTTCATCGTTCAATATTAGCAGATTGCACTGCACTGTGATTGCACGGCACTGTAATTGCACTGCGATTGCACTGCACTGTGATTGCACGGCACTGTAATTGCACTGCACTGTGATTGCACTGCACTGTGATTGCACTGCACTGTGATTGCACGCACTGTAATTGCACTGCACTGTGATTGCACGGCACTGTAATTGCACTGCGATTGCACTGCACTGTGATTGCACTGCACTGTGATTGCACTGCACTGTGATTGCACGGCACTGTAATTGCACTGCACTGTGATTGCACGGCACTGTAATTGCACTGCGATTGCACTGCACTGTGATTGCACTGCACTGTGATTGCACGGCACTGTGATTGCACGGCACTGTGATTGCACGGCACTGTAATTGCACTGCACTGTGATTGCACCTCGAGGTTTAGTGTATCCATCTTCAGCACAAGTTCAGAACTACTTCGCAGATTTGGAGTTTGCACAAACTTACAGCAAGGCAGCATTTGTTTATGTCCAGTGTTGTCTCTCCTAGGACAGGAATTCAGTGGCTTTCTATTATGCTGCCCCTCACCCTCCTTCTTCTTCTGCTGCCCTTCCTCCCCCTTCTCCTTCTCTTTCTTCTTCTTTTTTCCTCCTCCTCCCTCTTCTCCTTCTTCTTCTCCTCCTCCTCCTCGTTTTCTTCTCCTTTTCTATTCTTCTTTCTCGTCCTTCTTCTCCTTCTTTGTCTTACTCCTTCTTCCTCTTCCTCCTTCTCATCCTTCTTATTCTCCTCCTACTCCTTCTACTTCTTCTTCTTGTCCTTCCTTTTTCTTCCTTTTCCCCCTCCTCCTTCTTCTTCCTCCTTCTTTTCTTCTACCTCCTCTTCAATATTCACTTTCAGACGCCCATTAATTATTTCCATGAAGATAAAGACTAAACGAATGCATGTTTCAGATCCCAGATATTCATTTGAGTGAGACTGGTTTTGGTCATGTGCCCATTTTTTTTTACCGCTACCTTATCTGAAAAGGTTTGCTACAAACATAGGCTGACGACTTACACATCATAGATACAGCTGAACATCGACAAGTGTAAGCTTACACCACCGCACGATCTATTTTTTAAATGTAGATTTTCTATAATCTACTTTTTAAAAAAAATTTCAACTTTAAGAAATTTGACTAGAAAAGTAGAAAGGACTGAATAGGGGTAGAATAACCGACAAGATCGCTGGCAGTTCTGGCACTGAGTGTGACCTCACTCTGGACATAGAGAACAAGGGTGAAGGTATTTGACCGTGCTGGTACTATGAAGTTAGTGCTCTGTACTGAAGATATCAGAAATGGGATCTAAATATCAAAAGCATTGTCCGAGTGCTGTAGTTATGGCTTTAAGCAGTGGCGTATTGCGAGCATGCACGTGTGGGGGATGTCTAAGCCGTTACACAGGTTCAGCGAGTAATACTTGCCTTGTACCTACATAGCTGTTTGTCGCTGATACTTTAGTTGATTACCAAATTGCCTCTCTGCACGAAGATAGATCACATATGCTTCTCTTATTTTACCTTAAAAGTGATTACATGAAACTGTATCTTAATATTGTTTTGTTAAATATATCTTACCGCTGAAACTCTCAGTTTACTCATCTTTAATCTTTTGCTAACTTCTAATATAATTCATAGATTAATATTTGCTTTAACTAAAAATTATACATTTTTTGCGTGGTGTCACAAATTCAAACCACTTCCTTACATTATACGGTTAAAGAATGAGAAGAGTGTACTAGGCTCAGGACATCTTCGTCCATAGCCTTTTTGTTGTAAAATGTGCAAGATTATAATTAAAATGCCACTTTTAGATGGAAACACCAGCTGTGCCTAGCGCTGGCGTTCCAGGTGACGTTCTGGCTCTCAGTTGAAGCAAAAAAATTAATAAAATCTTTCTGTAACGGAAGTACATCTATATATCTTCTTTCTGAAGAAAAAAGACAGATAGATGTAGAAATGAAGATGATGGGTAAGAGATGGAACGATCTTAAAAGAATGGCAGGAAACATAACGGCTTGTAAAGTGCTTGTTGAAGACCTATGCTCCACAGGGAGCTAAAAGGTAGAAGAAGAAGAACGGATGTACTGGGCCGAAAGATGCAAATATCACAATTTTTACTGCAAACAGCAACACAACGCATTTACGTTCACTTAACGTCCTTTTCAAGGGCGGATGACAAAGAAGGATGTCTTGCGTCAGTGAACTAGAACTATCCATGAGACCAACTATTCTTTTAGTCATCGTGTGAATACAAGCAAACAAATAAATACAAGTAAAGAACCAAACAAAACATATACCATATGTTGTTCTCATTCGTCCTGGCCATAACTTGTGTCCGGTTAAACTTGGGAACTCCAGGCCAGTAGATTGTTGTCCCTGACAATGTGTGAGACATGTCAATGATTGTTCCGTGAACACCCATCTCCATGACAGTCACTATCGCCACAATAAAAAGAGCGCCGGGACGCATCGTTTTCTGATGGTGATCTGCTAATTTTGTTTACACAAATCTGTGGGTAAAGGGAAGCGAAAACAAAAAACATTATTTACAAGAAAAAATATTTACCTTTGTGATATTCCCTCCTCCTACTCGAGAGTTTTTCCCCCTGTCGTTACCATCATAATCAATATGATCACCACTATCATCATTATTATCATCTTCATCATCACGTGGCATACTGATTGGCGTAGGCGATCATGCCCTCCCACGATTATTTATCCACAGAACACTCGATTAATTCTTTTGTTGGCAGTTCTCCATGCCTTGATATCAATTTATCCAGTATCTTCTCTCTCTGTCGTCCGTCCGCGATCTCATTTTTCCTGTATTTTGCATGTTGTAACCAAGTATTCCAAATTTCCTCTTCTCGTCATGTGCCTGAAAAATGTTGATCATTTCTTTCTGATTTGTTTTTTTAGTAGTTCCCTTTTTGTGTTGTCTCTTTGAGAATTTCATTATCTTTTTTAAACTGCGTGGAGAACTCTATGAATTTTTTCCTGTAAAATTCCATCTCTGTGGCATCTAATCGGCTTTTCATTTGTTTATCTATTGTCCATGATTTACTTTTTCTATCAGGGGTCAGGGGTGAAATAAAACTGAGATACGAACACCTCAGCGCGACAGCGCTAAAAAAAAACGGCCCATATTCCTTGGTCCCATAACTTGCCTCTGACAGACCCTAGAAATGGAAAAATGAGGTAAACATATTTTTAAATGTAAATTCACGAACTATCACCCTCATGTCCGGAGTTGGGTGGTGGGGCTGGATGGTCCAGAGGTAGAGATGTCGTCCTCTTGACCAAAATGTCCAGGGTTTGTTACCCACTATAGGCGGCGAATAACTAAATTTTAAAAAATCGAACCCGTGGCTTTACCCACCCCCCGGTCTCTGGGTAGTGAGATTAGATGTCTAGGCCTCTTGGAAAAACGGCGAAAAAAAAAATAAACACCAGGACGTCTCGTGTGCATTCTGCGCACGTTAATAAATCATTGGCAGATGGAAATAAAAAAAAGAGTAGGCCAAAAATAGCCGCTGCCCGAACAAAATAAATAGGAAAGAAATCTACAAAAGCACGTTAAAACTCTCGTAAACAAGCACGTTAAAACTCTCGTACACAAGTACGTTAAAACTCTCGTACACAAGTACGTTAAAACTCTCGTACACAAGTACGTTAAAACTCTCGTACACAAGCACGTTAAAACTCTCGTACACAAGCACGTTAAAACTCTCGTACACAAGCACGTTAAAACTCTCGTACACAAGTACGTTAAAACTCTCGTACACAAGCACGTTAAAACTTTCGTACACAAGCACGTTAAAACTCTCGTACACAAGCACGTTAAAACTCTTGTACACAATCACGTTAAAACTCTTGTACACAAGTACGTTAGAACTCTCGTACACAAGCGCGTTAAAACTCTCGTACACAAGAGCGTTAAAACGCTCGTACACAAGCACGTTAAAACTCTCGTACACAAGCACGTTAAAACTCTCGTACACAAGCACGTTAAAACTCTCGACGATAAAAATGTGAGACCTCTGAAATCGGAGAATATCTGCCTGTATGGCGGGGGTGGGAGGGGCACATGAGCACACGGCGACCGCCGGTGGGAAACGTAGGAAAAGTGATACGCAAATTTCAGACCTTCGGGACTTTTCCAGAGATAGAAAGCTGGTGCAAACAACCCCCAAGACCTGCACATTGTATTTTCCCCTCCGAGATTACTTTTAGTAGGCTGTTGTGTCTTCTTTTAACATGGTTCAAAAATCGCATTTCTCTTGTTTGAATTGTATTTAGTAGTTCTCTTTTCATTTTTAGTTGTTTTAAGACTTCATCGTTTTTTTTTCCTTTCCATCCAATTCTACTTATTCTTCTATATATCCACATTTCAAAGGCTTCAATTTTCTGTTCTGCTTTCTTGTCTAATGTCCATGTTTTTGCACATACAGGAATGTTGAGAAGATATAACATTTTGCTAATCTTAGTTTTAGCTCTGGTGTTATTTGTATTGATGTTAGTATGTTCTTCATGACATTAAAATTACTTTTTGTCATTCCTAGAGTGTTGACTCACACTTTTACAATAACTGCTAGAAAAATTTCCATTCTCCAGAAACCGCTAAAAACCTGTTATGCCCGACTACTGTACCGCATCTACTCTTGTAGGTTTCATTCTTCATCACCTTTGTCCACTAGCCGCAGTGAACTTTCCATTGCTTGCGTACTGTCACTAACTACTGGCGAGTCACTAACTACTGGCGAGTCACTAACTACTGGCGAGTCACTAACTACTGGCGAGTCACTAACTACTGGCGAGTCACTAACTACTGGCAAGTCACTAACTACTGGCGAGTCACTAACTACTGGCGAGTCATTAACTACTGGCGAGTCACTAACTACTGGCGAGTCACTAAATACTACCGAGTCACTAACTACTGGCGAGTCACTAAATACTGGCGAGTCACTAACTACTGGCGAGTCACTAAATACTACCGAGTCACTAACTACTGGCGAGTCACTAACTACTGGCGAGTCACTAAATACTACCGAGTCACTAACTACTGGCGAGTCACTAAATACTGGCGAGTCACTAACTACTGGCGAGTCACTAAATACTACCGAGTCACTAACTACTGGCGAGTCACTAACTACTGGCGAGTCATTAACTACTGGCGAGTCACTAACTACTGGCGAGTCACTAACTACTGGCGACTATTCATCAGTACCACTGTTATAAGGTGTTAAGAAATGGGTACCGGCTGGGTTACCTTACCCATGCTTAATTCACATATACTGTTTGTTACACACACATACCTCCCCCCCCCCCCCCCCCCCCTTTACTTACATTTTTCGTTTAAAAGGGGGAAAAAAATAAAAAATAAATGTACAATGTTGACAGCTTTATGTAGGTCAGGGACAGCGCAAAGTCAGGCGTTTGACATGGTTTCGATTTTGTGTTGCTCTTTTCATCTGTATCTTCGGCCTTTAATTTGCCTTTTGATCCCTTGTCTAAATTGTTGTATTCTACCTCACTCGAGTGATATCGCTTGTCCTAGATTTCCCAACTTCTTCACTTTGTTTACTCCACACACACACACACACACACACCCACACACGGTAATTGTTAAGCAGACCTTAGTGTTTAACCCCTCTTTCTATCAATACCCTGAAACAGCTCTAAATTTAGTCTGCACTATGACCCTCAACTTTGACCTTGCTACAATAGCCACCGATGTCAGGTGGGCATTGATGAAAAGTCAAAGTCGTCACTATTTCTATAGAAACTGGGTTGCCAGGTAAGAGACGATCTGATTAAGGCAGATGTGGAAGAAAGAAATCAAATAATGAAATAAAATATCTGGTTTATTATCCAAATAAAGTTCACTGCTTGCTCAGCAAACATTCTTCAAGTTATGATCTCCCGCTGATATGCATGTCCTACATTAAGATACAAGATACACTTTACTGCTATGTGATCGCACTGTGACTATAACTTGAACTTGACCTATTTTAAATCCTGGAATTTTTTTTTTTTTTTTTTTTTTTTCAAGCCAGAAGGTCAATTCAAAACCCAAGCAAAGAAAAGGTAAGCCCCATAGCATTGCTGTCGTTGCTAGGCGAAGTGTGAATTCTCACATTTTGCAGGACATATCTTCTAGGACAGCGGTGTCCAAAGTTGTATAGGTTCTACTCAACACATTTCTTTCCATGAACAAAGATCAGGTACACAATTTCATCTCCAGCTGGATTGATTGGATCACGTGTCTTGAACCTTCTTTTTCAACAAGAACAGTTACCAGCAACCCCCCCCCCCCACCCCCTGTTATTATTGTAGTTGTTATTGTTATTTTTTTATTATCATCATCATCATCATGTGCCATACCGGTTGGCGTAGGTGATCATGTCCATCCACAATCTTCTATCTACAGTGCATCGTATCAGTTCTGTTGTTGACTGTTTTCCATGCCATGACACCAAGCTATCCAGTATTTTCGCTCTTTGTCGCCCGCGATCTCTCTTTCCTTTTATTTTGCCAGTTGTAACCAAGTATTCCAACTTTCCTCTTCTCATGATGTGCCCGAAAAATGTTGATTGCTTCTTTCTGATGTTTTTTAAGAGCTCCCTTTTTTGTGTTGGCCTCTTTGAGAACTTCCTCGTTGGTCTTTTTAGCAGTCCAGGGAACTTTCAACATTCTTCTGAGAAATCCCATCTCTGTGGCCTCTAATCGTCTTTTCATTTGTTTGTCTACTGTCCATGATTCGCTTCCATAGGTCAGAATTGGTTCTATATAGCACCGATGAACTCTCTTTCTCATTTTTATTGACATAGATTTGTTGCATAAGATATTTTTCATTTTCTTAAATGCTATTTTGGCCTGAGCTATTCTGCTTTTTATTTCTGTGTTGCATCTCCCATCTGATGTTATTATTGTGCCCAAGTATTTGAAACGTTGCACTTGTTTCAGATTTGTCTCGTTTATTTTTATGCTGCATGATGGTGATGATTGTTTCTTCGATATAACCATTACTTCTGTTTTCTTACTATTCAGACTGAGGCCTTTCTTGTTGCTTTCTTTTACTATTATGTCTATCATTTCTTGTAGTTCATTCTCTGTCTCTGCTATTAAGACTGTGTCATCCGCATATCGCAAATTATTATGTTGTGACCGTTGACTTCAATTCCTTTTTTTGTCTACTATTGATCTCATAATATATTCGCTGTAAAGTGAAAACAAATCCGGCGACAGAACACAGCTTTGTCTGACTCCTTGCTTTATACATTGGAATTGTCCTGTTTGGTTGTTAATTCGTATAGCTGCTGTTTGTTGCCACTACATGTATTTTATGATTCGCAGATCCTTGCCATCAATGTTTAATTTCTCCAGCATATTGATTATTTCCACATGCTTTACTTTGTCAAATGCTTTCGTGTAGTCTATAAAGCACATATATAGATCTTTCTTTACCTCTATAGATCTTTCTATCAATGTTCTTAAGATGTATATTGCATTATTGGTGCCCTTTCCTTCCACAAATCCACATTGTTCCTCACTTATTTCTGGTTTTATTTTGTTCCTTACACGTCTCATGATTATTCTTAGTAATATTTTAGTCATATAGCTCATGAGACTAATAGTGCGATGTCTTCACAATCAGTGGTTCCTGACTTATTCGGTATGGCTACAAAGATAGATTTTAGTAGATCTTCGGGTATGTGTCCAGTGTTTTATATATGTCATTGAGTAATTTTGTTATGACTTGTACTCCCAGCTCTCCTAATGCATTTATCTCTTCGATTGTTATATTGTCAGGACCTGGAGCTTTGCCTCTTTTCATGTGTTGAATTGCGTCCTCCACTTCACTCTGCATTATTGGTGGTCCTTAATCTTCATTTGAATTGTTTAATTCTGGTCTTTCATCATCATAGAGTTGACTGATATATTCTGTCCATCTTTCCATTGTCTTCTCCTGTCCCATTACTATATTTCCTTCCTTTCATTTCACACATCCTGAACTTTGACTTCTTTTCTTCCTGTTAATTCATTTAACTGATTGTGCATAAATTTTGAGTCTTTCTTTTGTTGTTTTTTCCATTTCTTCACATTTCTGTTTTAACCATCCTTCCTTTGATTCACTGCACTTGTTTTGGATCTCTTTGTGCAATATTTTGTATGTCCGTTCTTCTTTCTTATGTTTTCTTCTTTCGTCCATTAGTTGTAATATTTTTTCTGTCATCCATTTCTTTTTGTTGATTCTTTTAGTCACTGGTATTACTTCTTTTGATGTTTGTTTAATCGATTGTTTGAGCATTTCCCACTGCTCCTGGATGTCCTGTAGTTTCTCAATAGCATTATATATATTTTGTACTATTGTGCTGTACTTATCACTCATCTGTTTTATCTACTCTTAGCATATCTAGTTCTTATTTTATATTTCTTGGTCTAATTTTTATTATAGTTGTTATTGTTATTGTAGTTATGGTTTTATTATTATTATTATTGTAGTCGTTGTTATTGTTATTATTATTATTGTTGTTGTTATTATTATTGTTATTATTGTTTATTATTTTTGTTATTGTTATTATTATTGTTATTATTATTGTTATTGTTGTTGTTATTATTATTATTGTTATTAGTGTTGTTGTTATTGTTGTTGTTATTATTATTGTTATTATTGTTGTTATTGTTATTGTTATTGTTATTATTATTATTATTATTGTTATTGTTGTTGTTATTATTATTGGTATTGTTATTGCTATTATTGCTATTATTGTTGTTGTTATTATTATTGTTATTATTGTTATTATTATTGTTATTGTTATTATTGTTATTGTTGTTGTTATTATTATTGTTATTGTTATTATTATTGTTATTATTATTTTTATTGTTATTGCTGTTGTTATTATTATTATTGTTATTGTTGTTGTTATTATTGTAGTTATTATTGTTATTATTATTATTATTATTGTTATTGCAGTTGTTATTATTATTATTGTTATTGTTATTACTATTATTATTATTGTTATTGTTGTTTTTATTATTATTATTGCTGTTGTTATTATTATTATTGTTATTGCTGTTGTTATTATTATTATTATTGTTATTGCTGTTGTTATTATTATTATTATTGTTATTGCTGTTGTTATTATTATTATTATTGTTATTGCTGTTGTTATTATTATTATTGTTATTGCTGTTGTTATTATTGTTATTGCTGTTGTTATTATTGTTATTGTTGTTGTTATTATTGTTGTTATTATTGTAGTTATTATTATTATTGTTATTGCTGTTGTTATTTTTGTTCTTGCTGTTGTTATTATTATTATCATTATTATTGTTATTGCTGTTGTTATTATTATTATTAATGTTATTGCTGTTGTTATTATTGTTATTGCTGTTGTTATTATTATTGTTATTATTGTTATTGCTGTTATTGCTGTTGTTGTTGTTGTTATTATTATTGTTATTGCTGTTATTATTATTATTGTTATTGTTGTTGTTATTATTGTAGTTATTATTGCTATTGCTGTTGTTATTATTATTATTATTGTTATTGCTGTTATTATTATTATTATTAATTGTTATTATTATTATTGTTATTGCTGTTGTTATTATTGTTATTGCTGTTGTTATTATTGTTATTGTTGTTGTTATTATTGTTGTTATTATTGTAGTTATTATTATTATTGTTATTGCTGTTGTTATTTTTGTTCTTGCTGTTGTTATTATTATTATCATTATTATTGTTATTGCTGTTGTTATTATTATTATTAATGTTATTGCTGTTGTTATTATTGTTATTGCTGTTGTTATTATTATTGTTATTATTATTATTGTTATTGTTATTGCTGTTGTTGTTATTATTATTATTGTTATTGCTGTTATTATTATTATTGTTATAGTTGTTATTATTATTATTGTTATTGTTGTTATTATTATTATTGTTATTGTTGTTATTATTATTATTGTTATTATTATTATTGTTATTGCTGTTGTTATTATTATTATTATTATTATTATTGTTATTGCTGTTGTTATTATTATTGTTGTTATTGCTGTTGTTATTATTATTATTATTATTGTTATTGCTGTTGTTATTATTATTATTGTTATTTTTGTTATTATTATTATTATTATTATTGTTATAGCTGTTGTTATTATTATTATTATTATTGCTGTTGTTATTATTATTATTATTGTTATTGCTGTTGTTGTTATTATTATTATTGTTATTGCTGTTGTTATTATTATTACTATTATTGTTATTGTAGTTGTTGCTGTTGCTATTGTTATTAATATTGTAGTTATTAATATTATTATTATTATTATTGATATTCCTCTTATTGTTATCGTTTTAGTTTGTTTTAATTCCATTCTTTTGAAATAACCCACAGCGTTCAAACATTTGTTGAGACATTCTGTGCGTTTCATTGTTTAGCAGTTTCGCGTTTTGTATGTTTAACTTTTTGTAAGTTTTGTAAGTCGTGAGTAGGAAGGAGGACATGAATGGCTGCAGTACGATCCGTTCTCTTCTTGGTGATACGAAACTTTGTACTCATCTTATTCTATTCTCTTTCTCTCTACATATATATATATTTCTGTTTATCTGTCTCTCTTTATCTTCTCTCAATTTTTCTCTCTCTTTTTTTCTCTCTCTCACTTTTTTCTCTTTTCGTTTCTTTCTCTCTCTGCATTCTCTGTCTTCCTTTTTCTCTTTCTCCCTTTCTCTCTCGTTCTCTGTCTACCTTTCACTATTTATATTCTCTCTCTCTTTCTCTCTCCCATTCTCTCTCTCTTCCTATCTCTTTCTTTCTCTCTTTCTCTCTCTCTCTCTCTCTCTCTCTCTCCATCTCTATCTCAGGTCATGTTGAACTCTGCTTTAAAGACCGCAGATATAGTCTCGAACGAGTCAGAAGAATGCGAATGTCTAATTCAGAAACTAGATCTAATTATTTGCAGGTAAATGCTCGCAGACACGAATTCAACGTTGAATTATCACGACTATAAAACGTGAGCACCAAGTGCGCTATTTCACCAAAAACTCACCAATCACCTTTCGTTTGTGTGCTTTCCAATGTTTCTTATCTTTCACGTAAAATGGAATGTTGGATCATATTTGCTGCATGTACAGACACATATAATAGCGCAATTTAACGGCACTTTTAAAACAGGCGATGTTTTAGTAGAGGTAAACATGTGATGATCAACGTGTTGTAAAAATACTCTATAAGCCGAATGCTCAAAAGGAATAACACGATGTATGTACGACTAAATCTCAGCTGTAATGTCCCACAAGATCTCCTAAGTGTGAACTAATGTTTGGGAGGCTTAAAGCCTAGCAATAAGCTATATTGAAGTTGGGTGTGTTTCCCAAGAAGGCGCAGTCATTTTATCATTGAGTGCCATCTCCGCATCGAAGGTTGGCTACTATGGAGCGCCATTCCACTATCTCTTGCTTTGATATTGCAGGTTGTCATAGAATGACTTGTCCGTCTGTTGATGTTACTCGTCCATGTTAGTCTTGGTCTGCCTCTGCCTCTTTTATCTTGTATTCTCCCATCCAAGATTACTTTTAGTAGGCTACTGTGTCTTTTAACATGCCCCAAAAATCGCATTTGTCTTGTTTGAATTGTGTTTAGTAGTTCTCTTTTCATTTTTAGTTGTTTTAATACTTCATCGTTTGTTTGGACGCTGGACTCTAGAACAATAAGAAAGATAACGACCACCGAAATGAAATGTGTCAGAAGAATGACAGGAAACAGCTTAAGGGACAGAGTAAGAAACACTGACCTGAGGAAGAAACTCGAAATCGGCTGTCAAGAGTTGTCTTTTCCCTTTAGCCGACAAAGGAGTTAATGGCCTACCTGATTTCTAGGGCAGCAATAAAAGTTCACTACTTTATACAATCCGTAGTCATCATTTGAAGGATGCCCCAAGTCAGACGCACACTTTTTATATTTGTTTTCGTTGTTCTTGACAGATATTTGCAGTTTTGTTTTCTTTAATGCACATTACTTTAATAATAACATAGAGGTAGAAAACTCCAACATCAATGAGCTACTCTTCGCAGATGACCAATGCCTAATATATGAGGATGAAAACCTGCTACAACAGCATTTAACATCTCTATATAAAAAAAGCTGCACAAACTACAGTATGAAAATTAACACAGCAAAAACAGAGGCTATAAGAATAAGCAAATTGAGACACCCATTAAACATCAAGATCAAAGACAAAGAAATAAAACAAGTAGAGGAATTCAAGTATTTAGGCGCAATGTTCACAGAAGATGGAAAACTAGACAGAGAAATTGACATGAGAATACAAAAAGCAAATGCTGTCACATACCAGCTTTCACCATTGTTAAGACATCCAAACATTTCTATGCCAGCTAAACAACAAATGATAAATAGCATCTTCATACCAACTTTGTGCTATGAAAGTCAAACATGGACCCTTTCTAAATCACATTTAAGAAGATCAATACATGTGAGATGCGATGCTTGAGAAAAGTAACAAACAACACAAGAAGAGATAGAATACCAAATGAAACCATAAGAAAAATGGTAGGAACAAAACCCTGCCAAGAATATATAGAACAACAACAACTTAAATGGTTCGGCCACCTGGTCAGAATGAATCCTCACCAATCACCATCAAGGGCGTTCTTCTCAAGAATGCATGGGAAAAGACCAAGAGGAAGACCCAGAAGAAGATGGATAGATGCAGTGACAGAGACATGTAACAACAAAGGAAAATCACTAATTCAGACAATTCGAGCAGCACAAGAACGACAAATGATATAAATCACGACACCTTTTAGGTATCAGTGAAAGAGAAAAGAAGAAGAAGAATGCACTACCACTAGAGTCCTCTATATGGCAGCTCCTGTGGCTACTTCTGTCTTACTTCTGATCACATGACCTGTCCAGCTCCTGCATCTGCCTGTTATCACTATAAGCTCTCAAAAATACCTTTCATCATTGCATGCTTTCATCAGGTATCTATTATCATCATACGCTTTCAAAAAGTATCAATTATCAATATGTGCTATAAAAATGAGTTATGATTATGGGATCTCAAAAGCATCTTCTTCTTTCCTTCCTCGTCTCCCCTTCAGCTTCGAGACGACAAATACTTGCCGATCATACTTGACCTGACGACCTAGCTTGACTTGCCGATCTCATTTGGCTTGACGTCCTTACTTTACTTGGCGACCTTACTTGACTTGACGACCTTATTTGGCTTGACGACCTTACTTGGCTTGACGACCTTACTTGACTTGACGACCTTACTTGACTTGACGACCTTACTTGGCTTGACGTCCTTACTTTACTTGACGACCTTACTTGACTTGACGACCTTACTTGACTTGACGACCTTACTTAACTTGACGACCTTACTTTACTTGACGATCTTACTCGACTTGACGACCTTACTTGATTTGACCACCTTACTTGACTTGACGACCTTACTTGACTTGGCGACTTTACTTGACTTGACGACCTTACTTGGCTTGCCGACCTTACTTGGCTTGAAGACCTTACTTGGCTTGACGACCTTACTTGACTTGACGGCCTTACTTGACTTTACTTGAGGACCTAACTTGACTTGATGACCTTACTTGACTTGACGGCCTTACTTGGCTTGACTTTACGACCGTATTTGGCTTGACGACCGTACTTGGCTTGACGACCTTACTTGACTTGACGACCTTACTTGACTGGACGTGACGGCCTTACTTGACTTGACTCGACGACCTTACTTGGCTTGACTTGACGACCTTAGTTGGCTTGACTTGACGACCTCACTTGACTTGACGACCTTACTTAACTTGTCGACCTCACTCGACTTGACGAGCTTACTTGACTTGACGATCTTACTTGGCTTGACTTGGCGACCTTACTTGGCTTGACGACCTAACTTAGCTTGACTTGGCGACCTTACTTGACTTGTCGATCTTACGTGGCTTGACTTGGCGACCTTACTTGACTTGACGACCTTACTTGGCTTGACTTGGCAACCTTACTTGGCTTGATTTGACGACCTTAAGTGGCTTGACTTTTCGACCTTACTTGGCTTGACTTGACGACCTCACTTGGCTTGACTTGGCGACCGCACTTGACTTGGCGACCTACTTGTAGTCACTACTTGACGTGACGAGCATACTTGACTTGACGACCTTACTTTACTTGATTTGACGACCTTACTTGACTTGACGACCTTACTTGTCTTGACGACCTTACATGGGGACCTTACTTGACTTGACGACCTTACTTGACTTGACTTGACGACCTTACATGACTTGACGACCTTACTTGTCTTGTCGACCTTACTCGACTTGACGATTTTACTTGACTTGACGACCTTACTTTACTTGACGACCTCACTTGACTTGACGACCGTACTTGACATGTCGACCGTACTCGTCTTGACGACCTTACTTGACTTGACGACCTTATTTGGCTTGACGTCCTTATTATACTTGACGACCTTACTTGAATTGACGACCTTACTTGACTTGACTTGACGACCTTACTTGACGACGACCTACTGACTTAACGATCTTACTTGGCTTGACGACCTTACTTGGCGACCGTACTTGACTTGACGACCTTACTTGACTTGTTGACCTTACTCGACTTGACGATCTTACTTGACTTGACGACCTTACCTGTCGACCTCACTTGACTTGACGACCGTACTTGACTTGTCGACCTTACTCGTCTTGACGACCTTACTTTACTTGACCTTACTTGACTTGACGACCTTACTTGACTTGACGACCTTATTTGACTTGACGACCTTACTTGACTTGACGACATCACTTGACTTGGTGACCTTACTTGACTTGACAACCTTACTTGACTTGACGACCTTACTTGACTTGACGACCTTACTTGATTTGACGACCTTACTTGACTTGTTGACCTTATTTGACTTGTTGACCTTATTTGACTTGACGATCTTACTTGACTTGACGACCTTACTTGACTTGACGATCTTACTTGAATTGACGACCTTACTTGACTTGTTGACCTTATTTGACTTGTTGACCTTATTTGACTTGACGATCTTACTTGAATTGACGACCTTACTTGTCTGACGAACTTACTTGACTTGACGACCTTATTTGACTTGACGACCTTACTTGACTTGACGACCTTACTTGACTTGGCGACCTTACTTGACTTGACGACCTTACTTGACTTGACGACCTTTTTTGACTTGACGACCTTACTTGACTTGGCGACCTTACTTGACTTGACGATCTTACTTGACTTGGCGACCTTACTTGACTTGACGGCCTTACTTGACTTTACGGCCTTACACCTCTTTGGCTGGACTCCTCACCTGCCACCTGTTTCTAGTATTTTATTTTCAAGGAAATCCTGTCAAAAGTTGTTTTGGTAGAGCAACTGCACTTGTGCTTGTGTCGAGCTGACGTGAGGGAAAGTAGCAGTTTCCTACGGCCATACAATACAATAAAGGACCATGTCAAAGCGAACGAAAAAAGAAAAGATCGTTTGCCATTTTCGGTACATAGATCATTTCTACGTGACATATTGAAGTTAAAACCAGGGACTAGTTAAATTATTGTACTAGTTAAAACAAGAAACTAGTTAAATTATTGTGTAATGTCGAATTACCTTTAAAAAAAAAAAACTAAATCCAAAGAGCAGCAAAAACATAACACAGGAACAATACAGATCAAGTTTCAAGTTGAGACGAAGGCTATACAAAGGTTACCACAAATAATAGAAAGTTAACAAAGAAGGTTTAAGTGAACAGCATGTTTGTTCCCTTCCCTAACACCATTACAAGCAAAAAGTGTTTCATTTGTTGAAAGCATGCTGACCTTTCTATCACGCAACACAGCGATGTTCAACCTTTCATTAGCTCACGCCACCTGAACCGGGCGCTCAACTTCTCAAAAGACACTATCTCTTTTCTTAAAATACGAAACAATGTTTGTTCATGAACTTTTTACCTTGTGATTTATTTTTAAAATATGACTGAACTTACGATGTGAGTGGCAACAATTAATGTTAATACCATGAAAACTGAACAAATCTACTAACATCAAAACCAATAACACTAGGTCCAAAGCTAAGAGTAGCAAAATGATATATCTTCTCAGCATTACTGTATGGTGCAGAAACATGGACATTGGACAAGAAAACAACAGAAAATTGAATCCTTTGAAATATGGATTTATAGAAGAATATGAAGAATTTGATGGCATGAAAAGAAAACAAATGATGAAGTTTTAAAACAAAACGAAAAATGAAAAGAGAACTACTAAATATAATTCAAACAAGAGAAATGGGATTTTTGGGGCATGTTAAAGCAGCCTACTAAAAGAAAGAAATACTGGAAGGGAATATACAAGGTAAAAGAGGCAGAGGCCGACCAAGACTAAAGTGGACGAGTAACATCAAAAATGGACAAGTCATTCTATGACAAGGAGCCAGTGGTGGGGTGACGATATACACTCCAAGGTATGGTGACAGCTGGGAGATGATAAAGAGAGGTGGTGAACTGGGAGATGATAAAGAGAGGTGGTGAACTGGGAGATGATAAAGAGAGGTGGTGAACTGGGAGGTGATAAAGAGAGGTGGTGAACTGGAGATGATAAAGAGAGGTGGTGAACTGGGAGATGATAAAGAGAGGTGGTGAACTGGGAGGTGATAAAGAGAGGTGGTGAACTGGGAGATGATAAAGAGAGGTGGTGAACTGAGAGATGATAAAGAGAGGTGGTGAACTGGGAGATGATAAAGAGAGGTGGTGAACTGGGAGGTGATAAA
Source organism: Megaustenia siamemsis (assembly GCA_032433765.1). Classification (NCBI taxonomy): domain Eukaryota; kingdom Metazoa; phylum Mollusca; class Gastropoda; order Stylommatophora; family Ariophantidae; genus Megaustenia; species Megaustenia siamemsis. Next base: position 33,750,775 of record JAVIAB010000091.1, on the reverse strand, counting down.
GAGAGGTGGTGAACTGAGAGATGATAAAGAGTGGAGGTGAACTGGGAGATGATAAAGAGAGGTGGTGACAGCTGGGAGATGATAAAGAGAGGTGGTGAACTGGGAGATGATAAAGAGAGGTGGTGAACTGGGAGATGATAAAGAGAGGTGGTGACAGCTGGGAGATGATAAAGAGAGGTGGTGAACTGGGAGATGATAAAGAGAGGTGGTGAACTGGGAGATGATAAAGAGAGGTGGTGAACTGGGAGGTGATAAAGAGAGGTGGTGAACTGGGAGATGATAAAGAGAGGTGGTGAACTGGGAGATGATAAAGAGAGGTGGTGAACTGGGAGATGATAAAGAGAGGTGGTGAACTGGGAGGTGATAAAGAGAGGTGGTGAACTGGGAGGTGATAAAGAGAGGTGGTGAACTGGGAGGTGATAAAGAGAGGTGGTGAACTGGGAGATGATAAAGAGAGGTGGTGAACTGGGAGGTGATAAAGAGAGGTGGTGAACTGGGAGATGATAAAGAGAGGTGGTGAACTGGGAGATGATAAAGAGAGGTGGTGAACTGGGAGATGATAAAGAGAGGTGGTGAACTGGGAGATGATAAAGAGAGGTGGTGAACTGGGAGGTGATAAAGAGAGGTGGTGAACTGGGAGGTGATAAAGAGAGGTGGTGAACTGAGAGATGATAAAGAGAGGTGGTGAACTGGGAGATGATAAAGAGAGGTGGTGAACTGGGAGGTGATAAAGAGAGGTGGTGAACTGAGAGATGATAAAGAGAGGTGGTGAACTGGGAGATGATAAAGAGAGGTGGTGAACTGGGAGATGATAAAGAGTGGTGGTGAACTGGGGATGATAAAGAGAGGTGGTGAACTGGGAGATGATAAAGAGAGGTGGTGAACTGGGAATGGATGTGCTAAAAGTTGATGAATAGAGAAGTAGATACATAAAGGGGGGGGGGGGGGGGGGGGGGTTAAACTTATAGTGAAGGAGAAGTGTTATACTCGAAGTTGGGAGCGTAAAGAAATTGTGCACCGGAAGTGGAGATATAGAGCGGAAGTAGATTAATGGAGAGGTGGTAGGCCAGAAGTAGATCGGTAGAGAATGGGTCTGTAAGAAATTAAGTAACAAGGGCGGCATCGAATTTTACACAAATGTAGGTCAACTTGCATCGCGTACAAATGATGTCATAAATGATGTTGCGCGATGTGCAAGTGAATACCTCTCTGATCTCAAAAGAACCATTGGGGAAGAGAACAGTATCTGTCTGGAGAACATGGTTACAAGTATTGAATACGCTGCGGTTACAGCGGATAGTTCCCCGAAGGCCAAGGGTTGAAGCAGGAATGCGGCCCCTAACGAAAGTCCCGAAAGTTCCGGTCACGCTTAAAAGCCACTAATGGGGGGCCGGGAAAGAGCAGACGCGTAGTGGAGTCAGGTCGGAGAATAGGGAGGTAGCGGTGAATGGTCCTAATCGCAGAGTAGTGGTGAGGACAAGCACTACTCTGTCCAAGGGGGGATGAGTAGAGGGGGTGAGAGCTGTCTGACGTGAGGTGCGGAGAACCCGACAGAGGGCAGGGAGGAGAGCTGTTTCTGGATAGAAACGTCGGCGGAAGAAATCAAGCATGAGGTGGGCATTGTGAAGGAAATCCTCATCGTCTTGGCAAAGGCGACAAAGTCTAAGGAGCTGAGAATAAGGAAGAGAGTTCTTACAGGATGTAGAGTGAGAGGAGTCATAGCGGAGGAAACTGTGGGAGTCGGTAGCCTTGTAGAAGACCGAGGTGAGTAGATGAGAGGTACCTAAGGAGACTGTGATGTCTAGGAAAGAAACGGAGGAGGTAGGGATATGGTAGGTGATGTGAATTGAGGGATGAAAATATCCGACATACGCGATGAAACGGGAGATCTCATCCTCGGAAAGGTCAGTCAGGCCGATGCAGTCATTGATGTACCTACGGTACATAAGGGGAAGAGGGCCCTGGTAGGTTTGGATGATTTGGTGCTCGAGGTAGCCCATGAAGAGACAAGCATAGCTAGGGCCCATTTTGGTGCCCATCGTCACACCGCTAATCTGGGTAAAGAAGTTGCCATTGATCTCGAGAGAGTTAAGGTTAAGGACTAGTTCCGCTAGACGGAGGAGGACGTCAGTGGCGATGGAGGGTTGGCTCTTCTGGTCAAGGAAAAATGTTAGAGCTAGAAGGCCGTCGGAGTGGGGATTCGAGGTAAAAAGGGAGCAGACATCCATGACAGAGAGGCGGTAGTTGCAGTCAGGAAGAAGGGTGGTAGAGGTGGTAGAGGTGGTAGTTGCGGTCAGGAAGAATGGTGATGGTGGCAAAGATGTTAAGAGCGTCGTTAGTGTCTTTGACATATGAAGGGATGCCCACAACTATGTGGGTTGAAAGACAATATCAAGGAAGTCCAAAATGTGAACTATGGGACATGACATTGAAGAAACAATAGATCGTCCAGGTGAGTCGTCGGGTTCATGTATCTTCGGCAGGATATAGAAGGAGGGTCTGCCCAAGTAATGATCGGGGAGGATCATACAGGGCGAGCTAGCGGGAAGTAGTCCCTCCTGAATGAACTGGAGGATCGTACGTCGTACCCGGGCATTGTTGGAGACAGTGGCATCGTCAGGAGTGGGAAGGTAGAATGTATGGTCGGATGTATTGTCTATCTCCTTCCCGAATATAGAGGTCTTTCCTCCAAACCACCACCGAGCCGCCCTTGTCGGCAAGCTTTATAACAATATCATCACGTTGGCGAAGATCGTGGAGGGCCTGGTACTCATCCGGGCTGAGATTAGAATGTCAGAGTCTAGGGGAACGACTTGCTTTGATCTCCCGGTAGGTGGTGCTAATGAACAGGTCCAAAGCCTGTGATTCGCCAGAGGAAGGAGTCCAGTCCGATTTACGAGAAGAGAAACGGGCAAATTCGTCTGAAGAAGGAGGTTGAGAGGGAGAGTTGGGATGAAGATAGAAATGGAGCTTGCATCGTAGTCGTCTGTGATACTCATGTACATTCCGTAAGAGAGATAACGAGTCGCTGGAGGGGAGAAGAAGGACAAACTTGAGACCCTTGCTGAGAAGTGAGCGTTCGTGGCTAGAGGCAAATCAGGGGGAATACAGACGAGGAGAGAGTTAGAGTCAGAGGCAGTCGGGAGAGGAGGAGGTGATGGGGAGTGGGAAGGACGGAGGTTCGAGATTTTGCGTTTGTGCTGGGAGAACAGAAAGTTATAGATCGGTTATGGTGGTGGATAGTAGGGCGGATGAGGTGAAGACCTCCGGGAAGGTTGGTGGTGAGGTGCTGGAGTTGGAATAGGAGGTATTGTTGGCGGGTGTTAAGGTCGGATATAAGACGAGGGTGGCTGGAAGCGACAAGACGTACTCGCCTCAAGTCCATGCTGGAGTTCGATGTGCTGCAGTTGGCGGCGTAGATAGTTGGACAGGTGGGGTTGATCGACCTGAGGTGAAAAATGTTGTCGGAATCCGCATAGGAGAATTTTACGATGGAGACAATTGTTTAAGAAATTCAGAATGACAGGTAAACCTGGTTTTCTTGAAGGTAATGAAGGCAAAATCCTTGGAGACGTGAAAGAGTTAGGGAGGTAGAGTGGCGAAAGGGGCTATGATGGAGTGACGGATAGATTGAGATAGATGTCTGAGGGAGGGCATAGTGAGGAGACGAGAGGGAATCAAGTTGGGAAGTGAGAGATAACCCGCAAAAAGAGAATGAAAGGAAAGGAAAAGGTAAAAGATAAGCCTCGGAGAGAAGGAGGGAGGGTAAGAAATTGGAGAAGTGTAGAACCAAATCAGAGCGGAGATGGCTAGGAGGTAGACAGATATGATAGAGGGGAGAGACTGGCCAGATGTATCTAAAGTGGATTAGGGAACGAAAAGTTTCAAATCAAGAGACAGAGCGGAATGGCGCTCCATGGTAGCCAACCTTCGATGCGGAGACGGCATTCAATGATGATGACTAAACCACTACCAACTATAGATTTGCTAAGACCCGCAGACAGAAAGTAAAACCGGAAAATAAACCAACTAACGTGACATATTCAAATATAAGGTAGATAAAGATGGCTAACGCCGCTCTACCCACAACCGTATCTGCTAGAAAAGCTGAAAACGTCACGATAGTTGGTTGTTTTCCGAAAATTCCCTCTCAGCCCGCAGGTCTAAGCATATTTATAGTTGGTCATGTTGAACCAATTCACAGCGAGTTAACGACTTAGGACACAAAAACACATAACATCCACAGTGTTAGGACACCTTTCTTTACGTCATTTCCCCATTATTTGGGGCTACCCCGGGGGGGGGGGGATTCTGGGGTTATTGTAGGACCGGGGAATACAGGCCGCTTGTCCAGTGCAGTCGCTGCTAGGTGTTCGGGCTTGAGTTTTTATTTCACCCCTATCTAAAACAAAAAAAACCTTTTGATCTTACTGGGATTCGACCTGGTTTGGAGCCAGATAACTTAACGATTTGTCCACTCACTCTTCATTTGCTGCTTTTGAAATATTTATACACACTCTAAGGGGCAATCGAATCACTGAAACGACAGTTGTCTTCATATGAGATTCCGGAGTCCCAGTCTGAATGAGCATCATCGCAGCAGAAGAGGGAGAAGAAGAAATATTGATATTATTATTTTCTTGTCGATTGTCACGCGCGAGACTCGAGAGAAATCAGAAAAAATAACAAGAGCGATGTGAATGTCATGTGTTTGAGGTGGTTGTCATGTAACGACTTGCAAAATAAGGTGAATGAAGGAAAATAAGAACAAAGCAAGAAATTGTTGTTTGTGTGTTTGTTTATTTGTCCGTTTGTTTGTTTGTTTGTTTGTTTGTTAATTTGTTCGTTTGTTTGTTTATTTCTTTGTTTGTTGTTTGGTTATTCGTTTGTTTGTTTGTTGTTTGTTTATTATTTGTTTGTTTGTTTATTAATTTGTCTGTTCGTTTGTTTGTTGTTTGTTTATTCGTTTGTTTGTTTGTTTGCTGTTTCTTGTTTGTTTGTTTGTTATTTTTTTGTTGTTCGTTTGTTTGTTTGTTGTTTGTTGCTTGTTTGTTTGTTGTTTGTTTGTTTGTTGTTTGTTTGTTGTTTGTTTGTTTTTTTTGTTGTTTGTTGTTTGTTTGATGTTTGCTTGTTTGTTGTTTGTTTTTTGCTTGTTGTTTGTTGTATGTTTGTTGTCTGTTTGTTTGTTGTTTGTTGTTTGTTTTTTGTTTGTTTGTTGTTTGTTGTTTGTTGTTTGCTGTTTGTTTGTTGTTTGTTGTTTGTGTTCGCCAGGTAGTAAAGTCCCGAGGGACTGGATTTTGCGTGAATATCACTTGTTCACACTGGTAGCCACGTGTTCAGGTGTCCTCCGCCACACAGGCATATATTCTCCGACTTCAGAAGTACTATCATTTTTACCGTCGTAAGTTTGAGCGTTTTGGGGAGATCTCTCCTATTAATTTTTCCCGGGCAGCGGCCATTTTGGGACTTCTGTTTTCGATTTCCAACTGCCAAGAGTTCTTTAATATGCGCAGACTGCACTCGAGACCTCCTGATTTTCGCTGTCTTTCGAGAGGGCTAGACATCAGATCACACTACCCAGAGAGGACTTGTCATCGGATCTCACTACCCTACACAGAGAAGGCTAGACATCGGATCTCAGTACCCAGAGAGGGCTAGACACCAGATCTCACTACCCAGAGAGGGCTAGACATCAGATCACACTACCCAGAGAGGACTTGTCATCGGATCTCACTACCCTACACAGAGAAGGCTAGACATCAGATCACACTACCCAGAGAGGGCTAGACACCAGATCTCACTACCCAGAGAGGGCTAGACATCAGATCACACTACCCAGAGAGGGCTAGACATCAGATATCACTACCCAGAGAGGACTTGTCATCGGATCTCACTACCCTACACAGAGAAGGCTAGACATCGGATCTCAGTACCCAGAGAGGGCTAGACATTAGATATCACTACCCAGAGAGGGCTAGACACCAGATCTCACTACCCAGAGAGGGCTAGACATCAGATCACACTATCCTGAGAGGGCTAGACATCAGATCACATTATCCGGAGAGGGCTAGACATCAGATCACACTATCCTGAGAGGGCTAACCATCAGATCACACTATCCTGAGAGGGCTAGACATCAGATCACACTGATCTTAGATCATCAGATCTCCAACAGTGGACTGGCTGGTCTATGAAGTCATTCTCCAACAGTGGACTGGCTGGTCTATGAAGTCATTCTCCAACAGTAGACTGGCTGGTCTATGAAGTCATTCTCCAACAGTGGACTGGCTGGTCTATGCAGTCATTCTCCAACAGTGGACTGGCTGGTCTATGAAGTCATTCTCCAACAGTAGACTAGCTGGTCTATGAAGTCATTCTCCAACAGTGGACTGGGTGGTCTATGAAGTCATTCTCCAACAGTGGACTGGCTGGTCTATGAAGTCATTCTCCAACGGTAGACTGGCTGGTCTATGAAGTCATTCTCCAACAGTGGACTGGCTGGTCTATGAAGTCATTCTCCAACAGTAGACTGGGTGGTCCATGAAATCATTCTCCAACAGTGGACTGGCTGGTCTATGAAGTCATTCTCCAAAAGTGGACTGGCTGGTCTATGAAGTCATTCTCCAACATTAGACTGGCAGGTCTATGAAGTCATTCTCCAACAGTAGACTGGGTGGTCTATGAAGTCATTCTCCAACAGTAGACTGGCAGGTCTATGAAGTCATTCTCCAACAGTGGACTGGGTGGTCTATGAAGTCATTCTCCAACAGTGGACTGGCTGGTCTATGAAGTCATTCTCCAACAGTAGACTGGCTGGTCTATGAAGTCATTCTCCAACAGTAGACCGGGTGGTCTATGAAGTCATTCTCCAACAGTAGACTGGCAGGTCTATGAAGTCATTCTCCAACAGTAGAATGGCAGGTCTATGAAGTCATTCTCCAACAGTGGACTGGCAGGTCTATGAAGTCATTCTCCAACAGTAGACCGGGTGGTCTATGAAGTCATTCTCCAACAGTAGACTGGCAGGTCTATGAAGTCATTCTCCAACAGCAGACTGGCAGGTCTATGAAGTCATTCTCCAACAGTAGAATGGCAGGTCAATGAAGTCATTCTCCAACAGTAGACTGGCAGGTCTATGAAGTCATTCTCCAACAGTAGACTGGTTGGTCTATGAAGTCATTCTCCAACAGTAGACTGGCAGGTCTATGAAGTCATTCTCCAAAAATAGACTGGGTGGTCTATGAAGTCATTCTCCAACAGTGGACTGGCTGGTCTATGAAGTCATTCTCCAACAGTAGACTTGGTGTTCTATGAAGTCATTCTCCAAACTTAGAATGGCAGGTCTATGAAGTCATTCTCCAACAGTAGACAGGGTGGTATATGAAGTCATTCTCCAACAGTAGACTGGCTGGTCTATGAAGTCATTCTCCAATAGTAGACTGGCTGGTCTATGAAGTCATTCTACAACAGTGGACTGGCTGGTCTATGAAGTCATTCTCCAACAGTGGACTGGCTGGTCTATGAAGTCATTCTCCAACAGTGGACTGGCAGGTCTATGAAGCCATTCTCCAACAGTAGAATGGCAGGTCTATGAAGTCATTCTCCAACAGTAGACTGGCAGGTCTATGAAGTCATTCTCCAACAGTAGACTGGTTGGTCTATGAAGTCATTCTCCAACAGTAGACTGGTTGGTCTATGAAGTCATTCTCCAACAGTAGACTGGCAGGTCTATGAAGTCATTCTCCAACAATAGACTGGGTGGTATATGAAGTCATTCTCCAACAGTGGACTGGCTGGTCTATGAAGTCATTCTCCAATAGTAGACTTGGTGTTCTATGAAGTCATTCTCCAAACTTAGAATGGCAGGTCTATGAAGTCATTCTCCAACAGTAGACAGGGTGGTATATGAAGTCATTCTCCAACAGTAGACTGGCTGGTCTATGAAGTCATTCTCCAATAGTAGACTGGCTGGTCTATGAAGTCATTCTACAACAGTGGACTGGCTGGTCTATGAAGTCATTCTCCAACAGTGGACTGGCTGGTCTATGAAGTCATTCTCCAACAGTGGACTGGCAGGTCTATGAAGCCATTCTCCAACAGTGGACTGGCTGGTCTATGAAGTCATTCTGCAACAGTAGACTGGCTGGTCTATGAAGTCATTCTGCAACAGTAGACTGGCAGGTCTATGAAGTCATTCTGCAAAAGTGGACTGGCTGGTCTATGAAGTCATTCAGCAACAGTAGACTGGCTGGCCTATGAAGTCATTCTGCAACATTGGACTGGCTGGTCTAGAGTAAATCAGCGAATCAATTCAGAGAAAGAGGTATGTTTACAGCACTCGGAAAAATGAATTAGTTACGCAAATTAAAAAAGCATATTTAGCCGAGTTGGCAGTGTTCCCTAACGTTTGGCTTTTCGTGGCAAGGCGCTGTGCCAAGAAGTACGGGTTAGATCCTGCTTCGGACCATATATTGTTCTTAATTTATTTTACTGTTGATTATTTGTCATTTTTTCTGACTGCTATAAACAAACCTCCTCCTACGAAGTGATTGGCTGATTATCGCCTCGGAAGTTTCCCTCTATAATAATATTCATTTATCATCCCTTGTTTCGTCACCGCAGTCACCCTTCCTAGGTCTCGGAGTTCCGGTCTCTAGCCCTCTCTGATAACGGCGAAAACCAGAAAGCCCCGTGTGCATTCGCGCACGTTAAAGAACTCTTGGCAGTTTAAATTTGAATAAAATAAACCATAATGGTCGCTGCCCGTTCACAATTGTTAAGCAAAGTCTACCCTTGACGTTGCTGGATAGGTTGAGCCAAAAGTCGCAAACTTTGTGGTTTTGTCATAAATAAGCGACAGAACGCATCGATGCCCAGTTAACGGGTGAACCCTAGGAACACATATCAACAAATATTAGCATTTATATCAACGATTATCAATATATTATATAAGTAATATAATCATCGTGTGCCATACAGGATGTTAATGTCATTAAATAAAATACAAATAATATGTACAAACATTTTTGGAAAAAAAAAACAGCAAAAATGTTTGTTTTTTTTATTTAAAAAAATTAAAAAAGCATTTCAAAATTGAAATAAAACAAACGGCAAAATTCATTAGTTGAAAACATTTTAAATGACAAATCGAAAGCCAAATTAATGCCAGAAAAAAAGACAAAGAAGAAACAGCTTTAAAGACTGAAAAAGATGCAAGTATGTAATGAAAGAGAAACATTTAAAATGTAATTGTAAAATCTGTCGACAAAAATAATAATGTGTTAACTAAATAAACACTTCAGATAACAAGATAAAGAAAAGTAAATGAACAGATGAAATAATTGTTTATAATAAAGTTCGGTATAAAGTGACGTATAAACTCACGAATGACTGAACAAGTAGTACAAGACACAGTGCTAGGTGACTCCTACTGTGACAGGATCATATTCACAAGACGACTGCTACAGAAGCAACACTTAGTGGTATATCCAAGAGCGTGGTTACGACTGACTTACGGGAAGGCCGTCACACCATACAAGCAAGACAATCGACCTACGTGATGGAGCAAGCTCTTGCACATAGCAAACAGGAGTGTTGCGAGCCAGCCTAATTTGAGCGTGGCTGAGTTGTCTTATCATTTCCTGTTTGCGGTTCGTAACTAAACGATTATCGTCTTGAATGTGAATGTAGAAGACACATCATAGGGAAGACAACAAAGATTTATGGGAAAAACAATACGGGGAGATAACATATTTGATGATCTATATTCTCAGCTAGTGAGACTTTCTTTCTGTGTTCAATGATTTCTTCGTCCTTTTTAATTGACGATTAATATGCATATGCTTTTTGTTAGCCAATTCCGACCTATGGGAGCATATGTTAGGCTTTGCCACTTACATCGTATGAAAGATGACTCTCATACCAAAAGATATCCTTTATGGGAAACTAGTGGATGGCTAAAGAACCCAACATTCTGATTTGTAGACGTGTGTAAACGAGACAGGAAGACTCTGAGCATAAACCCTGCAGCCTGGGAAGAAATAGCTGCAGACCGCAATCATTGAAAACACACTCTAAAGCTGCAACTCAAACAAGAAGCAGACAGATTCATAGAAATAGATAATAGATGGTTAAAGAAAAGAGAAAATAAACACATTTCCTAGGGGCTCTGCAAGATCCATAATCAACTATGACTGACAAAGGCTGCTGCTGCTACTACTACTACTACATATGTAATAGGATAGGGAGTGTCCTACCCATAAAGACGCAGTATTGGACCACCCGTGGTCGGACGAGAACAGACTCGCACAGTCCAATTATTGTCGTTTCAAAATGGTTTGTCCACATTTGACTTCAAATATCTATATAACCTTTACACACATAAACATGTTTTTTGCATTTGATGTTATTTTTGTAATGTCCCAAAGGTTTTGTAAAATGCGATACTGCAGCTAGTGTCATTCACCTGTAACGGCTAATTCCTTTTATCTTTTCAACAGATGCAGTTATTTTGTGGTTGAAGAAAATAGTTTGCCGTAATTTAAGCAATTGGCCTATTCCGGCATAGGCGTAACACAATTCGAATGTTAAAGGGGTTTCTAATTTACATAACTATGTGAGGTATTTTTTATTTATTTTATCCAAATATTAGAGTTAAGAAATCATTGAAGTGTGGCAATTGTTTGCTCGACCTAGGTCTTAGAGCCTGAAAATTAGTCCGCAGGAATTTACGGAAAGATAGCTGGAACTGACCAATCAGCGTTACGTTCAGCTGAGCGGCAGCCAATCGGACATTAGGGGTAAAATAGACCCGGACGGGGAGGGGGAGGGAGGTAATGTTTGAAAGGTAGACAATAGATGAGACAAGGACACTAGGACGAACAGTCGACCTCGCAAGCTGACATGTACGACGATTTAAATTCTAGCCACTCACAATATAAAATAGAACCTGGTTGTGATCATCCATCGGGCTGTCGCCCAGATCACTAGTTCAAAACAGAAGTAATCGACGGCCACGTGACCAGACTGTGCGGTTCATAATAATGTTGATTTGGTTCGACAACGAGAAATTCTTGTTCTACTTTGCCCACGTGGTTGGCAGGAATGTTGTCACTGGCCTGTCGGCTTCATGTTCCTGGTTTAACCTCGTGCTTGCTGCCCGGAAAGATTGAAGGTGATTCTGTCCGTTCCAGTCTGATGTACGGGAGATGCTGATCAGTTTAGAAGTCTAACCCCATGATGTGTTCGCTGATGAATAATTATATGTGGTCCGTCACTGCCACATATATTACTACTACTACCTACTACAGCTATTACCTACAACTACTACCTACAACTACTACCTACTACTGCTACCTACTACTACTACTACTACCTACTACAGCTACAACCTACTACTACTACCTACTACAGCTAAAACCTACTACTACTACCTACTACAGCTACAACCTACTACTACTAACTACTACAGCTACAACCTACGACTACTACCTACTACAGCTACAATCTACTACTATTAGCTACTACCTACTACAGCTACTACCTACTACAGCTACAACCTACGACTAATACCTACTACAGCTACAACCTACTACTATTACCTACTACAGCTACTACCTACTACTATTACCTACTACAGCTACAACCTACTACTATTACCTACTACAGCTACTACCTACTACTATTACCTACTACAACTACAACCTACTACTATTACCTACTACATCTACTACCTACTACTACTACCTACTACAGCAACTACCTACTACTGCTACCTACTACAGCTACAACCTACTACTGTTACCTACTACTACAGCAACTACCTACTACTACTACCTACTACAGCTACAACCTACTACTGTTACCTACTACTACTAACTACTACAGCAACTACCTACTGCTACTACCTATTACTACCTACTACAGCTACAACCTACTACTATTACCTACTACTACTAACTACTACAGCAACTACCTACTACTACTACCTACTACTACTACCTACTACTAGTACCTACTACTACTACCTACAATAGCAACTACCTACTACTAGTACCTACTACTACTACCTACAATAGCAACTACCTACTACTACTACCTACAATAGCAACTACCTACTACTACTACCTACTACTACTACCTACTATAGCTACTACCTACTACTACTACCTAATATAGCAACTACCTACTTCTACTACTACTACTACTACTACCTACTATAGCAACTACCTACTACTACTACCTACTACTACTACCTACTATAGCAACTACCTACTACTACTACCTACTACTACTACCTACTATAGCAACTACCTACTAATATTACCTACTACTACTACCTACTACAGCAACTACCTACTACTCTTACATACTACTACACACTACAGCTACTACCTACTACTACTACCTACTACAGCTACAACCTACTACTACTACCTACTACAACCTACTATTACTACCTACTACTACTACCTCCTACTACTAACTACTACTACTACTACCTCCAACTACTACCTCCTACTACTAATACCTCCTACCACTACCTACTACTAATACCTCCTACTACTACATCCGAATACTACCTCCTACTACTACCGCCTACTACTACCTACTACTACTTCCTACTACAACCTCCTACTACTACTAACTCCTACTACTACGTACTACTACTACCTACTACTACTACGTCCTACTACTACCTACTACTACTACCTACTACTACTAACTCCTACTACTACCTACTACTACTGCCTATTACTATTACGTCCTACTACTACTACCTACTACTACTACTACCTACTACTACCTACTACTACTACTACCTACTACTACCTAGTACTACTACTACCTACTACTACCTACTACTACTACTACCTATTACTACCTACTACTACTACGTCCTACTACTACTACCTACTACTACTACAACCTACTACTACCTACTACTACTACTACCTACTACTACCTACTACTACTACTACTACTACCTACAACTACTACTACCTACTACTAACTACTACTACTACGTCCTACTACTACTACCTACTACTACTACTACCTACTACTACTACCTACTACTACTACTACCTACTACTACCTACTACTACTACTACCTACTACTACCTACTACTGCCTACTACTACTACGTCCTACTACTACTACCTACTACTACTACTACCAACTACTACCTACTACTACTACTACCTACTACTACCTACTACCACTACTACCTACTACTACCTACTACTACTACTACCTACTACTACCTACTACTACTACGTCCTACTACTACTACCTACTACTACTACTACCTACTGCTACTACGTCCTACTACTACCTACTACTACTACCTACTACTACTACCTACTACTACTACCTACTACTACTAACTCCTACTACTACCTACTACTACTACTACGTCCTACTACTACCGCCTACTACAACCTTCTACTACTACCTCCTACTACTACCTCAAATTACTCCCTACTACAAATTCCTCCTACTACTACCTCCTACTACTACCTACTACAACTACCTCCTACTACTACCTCCTACTACTACCCGCTACTACTACCGCCTACTACTACTACATACTACTACTACCTCCTACTACTACCTGCAACTACTACCTACTACTACTACCTCCTGCTACTACCTACTACTACTACCTACTACAGCTATTACCTACAACTACTACCTCCTACTACTACCTCCTACTACTATCTACTACTACTACCTCCTACTACCTACCTACTACTACTATCTACTACTACCTACTACTAGTACCTACTACTACTACCTCCTACAACTACTACTTACTAATACTACCTACTACTACTACCTACTACTACTACCTCCTACTACTACGTCCTACTACTGCCTCCGACTACTATCTACTACTACTACTTAATACTAATACCTCCTACTACTACCTCCTACTACTAACTACTACTACTACCTCCTACTACTACCTACTACTACTACCCCCTACTGCTACATCCTACTACTACCTACTACTACTACCTCCTAGAACTGCATCTTACTACTACCTCCTACTACAACCTGCTAATACTACTACCTACTACTACTACCTCCTACTACTACCTACTACAGCTACTATCTAATACAGCTACAACCTACTACTACTACCTACTACTACTACTACCTACTACAGCGATTACCTACTACTACTACCTACTACTACTACCTAAGACTACTACCTACTACTACTACCAATTACTACTAACTACTACTACTATTTAATACTACTACCAAATACTACTACCTACTCCTACTACCTACTACAGCTACTACCTACTACTACTACCTACTACTACTACCTACTACTACTACCTACGACAACTACCTACTACTACTACCAATTATTACTACCTACTACTACTATCTACTACTACTATCTACTACTACTACCTACTACTACTACCTACTACAGCTACCTACTAATACTACCAATTACAACTACCTACTACTACTACCTACTACTACTACCTAATACTACTACCTAATACTACTACCTACTATTACTACCCCCTACTACTACCTACTATTACTACCTCCGACTACTACCTCCTACTGCTACCTCCTACTACTACCTACTACTACTAACTCCTACTACTATCTCCTACTACTACCTCCTACGACTACCTCCTACTACTACCTACTACTACTACCTAATACTACTACCTACTATTACTACCCCCTACTACTACCTACTATTACTACCTCCTACTACTACCTCCTACTGCTACCTCCTACCACTACCTACTACTACTAACTCCTACTACTATATCCTACTATATCCTACTACTACCTCCTACGACTACCCCCTACTACTACCTACTATTACTACCTCCTACTACTACCTCCTAATGCTACCTCCTACTACTACCTACTACTACTAACTCCTACTACTAACTACTACTACTACCTCCTACTACTACCTCCTACTACTACCTCTTACTACTACCTACTATTACTACATCCTACTACTAACTACTACTACTACCTCCTACTACTACCTACTACTACTACCTACTACTACTACCTCTTACTACTACCTACTATTACTACATCCTACTACTAACTACTACTACTACCTACTACTACTACCTCTTACTACTACCTACTACTACTACCTACTACTACTACCTACTACTACTAATTACTACTACTACCTAATACTACTTCCTACTATTACTACCCCCTACCACTACCTCCTACTGCTACCTCCTACTACTACCTACTACTACTAACTCCAACTACTATCTCCTACTACTTCCTCCTATGACTACCTCCTACTACTACCTACTACTACTACCTCTTACTACTACCTACTACTACTACCTGTTACTACCTACTACTACTACCTACTACTACTACCTAATACTATTACCTCCTACTACTACCTACTACTACCTACTACTACTACCTACTACTACTTACTACTACTACCTACTACTACCTACTACTACTACCTACGACTACTACCTACTACTACCTCCTACTACTACCTACTACTACCTCCTACTACTACCTACTACTACCTACTACTACTACCTACTACTACTACCTACTACTACTACCTACTACTACTACCTACTACTACCTCCTACTACTACCTCCTACTGCTACCTCCTACTACTAACTCCTACTACTATCTCCTACTACTACCTCCTACGACTACCTCCTACTACTACCTACTACTACTACCTCTTACTACTACCTACTACTACTACCAAATACTACTACCTACTACTACCTACTACTACTACCTACTACTACTACCTATTACTACCTACTACTACTACCTACTACTACTACTACTACCTACTACTACTACCTCTTACTACTACCTACAACTACTACCTACTACTACTACCTAATACTACTACCTACTATTACTACCCTCTACTACTACCTACTATTACTACCTACTACTACTACCTATTACTACTACCTATTACTACCTACTACTACTACCTCTTACTACTACCTACTACTACTACCTACTACTACCTACTACTACTACCTCTTACTACTACCTACAACTACTACCTACTACTACTACCTAATACTACTACCTACTATTACTACCCTCTACTACTACCTACTATTACAACCTCCTACTACTACCTCCTACTGCTACCTCCTACTACTACCTACTACCACTAACTCCTACTACTATCTCCTACTACTACCTCCTACGACTACCCCCTACTACTACCTACTATTACTACCTCCTACTACTACCTCCTACTGCTACCTCCTACTACTTCCTACTACTACTAACTCCTACTACTATCTCCTACTACTACCTCCTACGACTACCTCCTACTACTACCTACTACTACTACCTCCTACTACTAACTACTACTACTACCTCCTACTACTACCTCCTACTACTACCTCTTACTACTACCTACTATTACTACATCCTACTACTACCTCCTACTACTACCTACTACTACTAAATCCTACTACTACCGCCTACTACTACCTACTACTACTACCTCCTACTACTACTTCCTACTACTACCTACCACAGCTACAACCTACTACTACTAATACCTACTAATACTACTACCTCCTACTACTACCTCCTACTACTAATTACTACAGCTACTACCTACTACAGTTACAACCTACTACTACCTACTGCTACTACCTATAACTACTACCTACTACAGCTACTACCTACTACTACTACCTACTACTACTACCGACGACTACAGCCTACTACTACCAATTACTACTACCTACTATTACTACCAACTACTGCTACCTACTATAGCTACTACCTACTACTACTACCCACTACTACTACTTCTTACTACTACTATTACCTACTACTACTACCTACTACAGCTACTACCTACTACTACTACCTACTACAGCTACTACCTACAACTACTACCTACTACTATTAACTACTACTACTACCCACTACTACTACATACTACTACTATTATCAACTACTACTACCTACTACAGCTACTACCTACTACTACTACCTACGATTACTACCTACTATTACTACCTACTACTACTACTACTACCTACTACTACTACTAACTACTATTACTACCTACTACTACTACCAACTACAGCTACTACCTACTACAACTACTTACTACTACTACCTACTACTACTACCTACTACTACTACCTACTACTACTACTACCTACTTCTACTACTACCTACTTCTACTACCAACTACAGCTACTACCTACTACTACTACCTACTACTACCAACTACAGCTACTACATACTACTACCTACTACTACCTACTTCAGCTACTATCTACTACTACTACCTACTATTACTACCTACTACAGCCACTACCTACTTTTACTACCTAATACAGTACTACTTACTACAGCTACTACCTACTACTACTACCTATTACAGCTACTACCTACTACTACCTACTACAGCTACTACCTACTATTACTACCTACAGCTACTACCTTCTACTACTACCTTCTACTACTATCTACTACAACTACTACCTACTACTGCTACTACCTACTTCTACTATCTACTACAACTACTACTTACTACAGCTACTATCTACTACTACTATCTACTACTACTATCTACTACTACTATCTACTACAACTACAACATACTGCAGCTACTACCTACTACAGCTACTACCTACTACAGCTACTACCTACTACTACTACCTACTACTACTACCTACTACTACTACCTACTACAGCTATTACCTACTAGAGCTACTACAGCTACTACCTACTACTACTACCTACTACAGCTACTACCTACTACTACTACCTACTACTACTACCTACTACAGCTACTACCTACTAGAGCTACTACCACTACTACCTACTACCACTACTACCTACTACCACTACTACCTACTACTACTACAACTACTACAACTACTACAGCTACTACGTACTACTACCACTACAACTACTACTACTTACTACAGTTACTACCTACTACAGCTGCTACCTACTACAGCTACTACCTACTACAGCCACTACATACTACAGTTACTACTTACTACAATTACTACTTACTACAGTTACTACATACTACAGCTACTACCTACTACTATCTATTACTACCACTACAACTACTACTACTTACTACAGTTACTACCTACTACAGCTACTACCTACTACTGCTACTACCTACTACAGCCACTACATACTACAGTTACTACTTACTACAGTTACTACTTATTACAGCTGCTACCTACTACAGCTACTACCTACTACTGCTGCTACTACAACTACTACTACTTACTACAGCCTCTACCTAATACAGCTACTACCTACTACAGCTGCTACCTACTACTACCACTGCCTGCCTACTACAGCTACTACCCCCTACAGCTACTTCCTACTACAGTTACTACCTACTACTGGTACTACCTACTACTACTACTGCCTGCCAACTACAGCTACTACAGACTACAGCTACTACCTACTACAGCTACCACCTCCTACAGTTACTACCTACTACTGCTACTACCTACTACTACTGCCTGCCTACTACAGTTACTACCTACTACAGCTACTACCCACTACAACTAATACTAAATATTTATTACCTACTACGTACTTGTTGAAAGTTCCCTGGACAGATAAAAAGACCAATGAGGAAGTTCTCAAAGAGGCCAACACAAAAAGGGAGCTCTTAAAAAACATCAGAAAGAGGCAATCAACATTTTTCGGGCACATCATTAGAAGAGGAAAATTGGAATACTTGGTTACAACTGGCAAAATAAAAGGAAAGAGAGATCGCGGACGACAAAGAGAGAAAATACTGGATAGCTTGGTGTCATGGCATGGAAAACATTCAACAACAGAACTGGTACGATGCAATGTGGATAGAAGATTGTGGAGGGACATGATCGCCTACGCCAACCGGCAGGGTACATGATGATGCTGATGACTACGTACTACTACATATACTAGTACCACAACTATTGCTACTACCTACTGCTACTGTTACTAACTACTGCTGCTGATACTGTTATTACTACTGCTGCTACTGTTACTTCTCCTACTTCTGTTAATACTGCTACTGTTACTGCTACTGTTACTGCTACTGTTACTTCTCCTACTTCTGTTAATACTGCTACTGTTACTGCTACTGTTACTGCTACTGCTACTGTTACTGCTACTGTTACTGCTACTGTTACTGTTACTTCTCCTACTTCTGTTAATACTGCTACTGTTACTGCTACTGTTACTGCTACAACTAAGAAGACAGTACAAGAATATAGATGTTCATGCCACATGTCGAATCTATGATATGAATGTTTTTTTTTTATTGTGATCATATCGAATTGAAGCAACAAAATTGTTGTACTTTATTAAACTTTACAGTACTCTCGACACACCCACAGGTACCTTTAATAAATGATAATATGAGCACTCTGACACGATTCGTGCCGCTCGCTAGTTGTGCACATACCTAGGTTTCCCACTGTTGCAGCTCACCATGCTTTACCATGATCTCGAAATTATAGGTTCTCAAACTATACTTGACCTTGGACCCCGATTAAGCACGTTTTATAGTCGCGGACCCTCAGGATTGAACTCAAGATGTCTACTTTGTAACGATTCATTCTCTCTTTCCCTTTAACTATAAAATTATATAATATCATCATCATCAAGTACCGGGCCTATTGGCGTAGGTGATCATGTCTCTCCACAATTTTCGATTTCGGCAGCTATTTATCATTTCTGTTGTTGACCTTCTGCCAAGCCTTTCTCTTAAGCTGTCTGATATTTTTTCTCCTTGCTTCCCTCTATTTCTTCGTCCCTCAATTTTTCCAGTTGTTACAATATATTCCAGTTGTTCTCTTCTCATAACATGGCCAAAAATGATGATTGTTTCTTCCTAATATTGGAAATTAGCTCTCTTTTTGCTTTGACCTTTCTCAGAACACTTTCATTACTCTTCTTAGCTATCCATGGTATTCTCAACATTCTTCTGTAAAACTACATTTCTACAGACTCCAGTGATTTTCTTGTCTGTTGTCCTATTGTCCATGATTCGCATCCATATGTTAAGACTGGCTCTAATAACATTTAAGAACTCTTTTTCTTGTTTCTATTGTCAAAAATGGATTGCATAGTATCTTCCTCATTTTCTGGAAAGCTGCTTTTTCCTGAGCCATTCTGCATCTAACCTCTTTTGAACATCTTCCGTCTGAGGTTAACAAAGTTCCCAAATATTTAAATTCATTTACCTGTTTTAATATTGTACCACTTGTCTTTATTTTGCACTGAGGTGATGTCTTTTTCTTTGTTGTTACCATTACCTCTGTCTTTTTGCTATTAAGGCTGAGTCCTTTATTTTTGCTTTCCTTCACTATAATGTCCAACATTTCTTGTAACTCATTTTCACTCTTAGCGATTAAGACTGTATCATCAGCATACCTTAGATTATTTATATTATGACCTCCAATTGTTATTCCAGGAATGTCCCTTATGGATCTTAAAATAATCTCACTATAAACATTAAACAAATCTGGTGACAGCACACAACCTTGTCTAACACCTTGTTTTATTTATTATATAATATATATCACATATAATTTACAAAATATATTATTCTTCAAATCTTCGCGAAGCCCCTGTGACTGCATCGCGGACCCATGAGGCGCTACGGATCACAGTTTGAGAACCGTTGCTCTAAATGACGGTAGTTCCGTGTCCTAACTAATTCTCGTAAACAATCGTTTAAGGAGAAAACATTGATGTCCAAACTAAAGCCAAGAAATAACAATCGTGTTGGCCACACGAAGGACGTGTGAACACATCTAGAGAAGAGATTACAAACAGTCCAAACACAAACGTTGCTTGCAGTGTACGATTGAAAATGTTTCCTCTGAATCAGTTCAGGTTTCTAAAATTAGTTACCCCCCTTAAGGTAAATAAAGGTAGAGTACTAAAGAGTCCTCAGTTCGCAAATAGTAATAATACAAACTCGTTTGTTACAGTTTTACGAGCAACGGAACAGAATAAAACAAAATGGTTTGACTAAACTCTTCAGCGGCAGCACATTAAACAAAACAAACAAGAAATAAGCAAATCGAACATTCACATGTCAACAATAATACATATGCTAGCGCCTGAAATGGCGTTTAAATGACTGTTGATTAGCACAGTTACTGAATAGAAGAGAGACTAACAGATAGTCAAGCGTTTCACTCTATTGGATATTGCGACTAGATACGAACAATAATAAAGGGGAGAAAAAGAAATTTAAAAAAAAGGAAAAAAAGAAAGGAAAAAAAGAAAGGAAAAAAAGAAAGGAAAAAAAGAAAGAAAAAAAGGAAAAAAATGATACGCAGAATAATGAGTGGTTCTCAACTTGTCGAGGACAAGGGATGAAGCAGATCAATCCACTTGGAAGGGAGAGGAGAGAGTAAGAAAGGTTCTTGGAGTTGGAATGAAAGAGTCCCCTTTCAGGTTTAAAGAACCAATATGGGCTATGAAACAGTTCTCAAAAATAAACAGGCTGTGGGGGTCAGATGGATATAAGATCAAGTTAGAAATCCAGATATCATGGAGGCTACGATTGTCAATGGAACAGGAGTGAGCCGCTACTGAAGTACTGGCATCTAGAGAGAGATATCATACAAATACTTTCGAAATATGCCACAAAATCTCCTCCCTTTTTCCCTACATACTTTTTTTTGACAGCGTTTGCAGATGATTATATAAATCAAATTTAAGGAAAGCCTTTCACTATATTTAACATGACATTAAGGAAAGTGACCTGCTAGGCTTTCAGTACAAACGAAAGTCCACGGAATTATATTCCCGGGTCTTTGGCTGGAGTTACAGAGGCGGGTCCGTACCGAGACTCCTTGAGATTCCAGTCCCGTTCTCTGGCAATTAGAGAGATGTCGGAAAAGAAGCGACGAGTGGTCGGATCAGAGTGTAGTGCTGGTAAATATCGTTGAACGATCCTTAGGGTCTCAAAGTTATGGGGGAGGTTGGTAATGGCGAGGACAAATCTATCTGGAGAGTTGTGAGATGCAGAGGCGGGGGCATCTTGTGGGAAAAAAATTGGAGGTCTCGTTGGAGGGAGGGGATTAGAACAGACTAAAGAGATGAAGGAATGCATCTATCATCAGATGAGTTTGGAATTAATCGTTTTGTCACGAAGTCAACGGATATGAAGGCGTTGAGAAAAGTGAACAGGACAAGGTATGAGACGAAGTATAGATGAGGTTATGGCTTTCTATAGGACTGATGAAGGGAGGCCAGAGGGATGAAGAAAACATCTGTGTCTAAGAAGGTGACAGAGACTATGTAGGTAATCATGAAGGAAACATCTTTGTCTAAGAATGTGACAGAGACGATGTAGGTAATCATGAAGGAAACATCTGTGTCTAAGAAGGTGACAGAGACCATGTAGGTAATCATGAAGGAAGCATCACTGTCTGGGATGGTGACAGAGACGATGTTGGTAATCATGAAGGAAACATCTGTGTCTAAGAAGGTGACAGAGACTATGTAGGTAATCATGAAGGAAACATTTGTGTCTAAGAAGGTGACAGAGACGGTGTAGGTAATCATGAAGGAAGCATCACTATCTGGGATGGTGACAGAGACGATGTAGGTAATCATGAAGGAAACATCTGTGTCTAAGAAGGTGACAGAGACGATGTAGGTTATCATGAAGGAAGCATCACTGTCTGGGATGGTGACAGAGACGATGTAGGTAATCTTGAAGGAAGCATCACTGTCTGGGATGGTGACAGAGACGATGTAGGTAACCATGAGGGAAACATCTGTGTCTAAGAAGGTGACAGAGACGATGTTGGTAATCATGAAGGAAACATCTGTGTCTAAGAAGGTGACAGAGACTATGTAGGTAATTATGAAGGAAACATCTGTGTCTAAGAAGGTGACAGAGACTATGTAGGTTATCATGAAGGAAACATCTGTGTCTAAAAAGGTGACAGAGACTATGTAGGTAATCATGAAGGAAACATCTGTGTCTAAGAAGGTGACAAAGACTATGTAGGTAATCATGAAGGAAACATCTGTGTCTAAGAAGGTGACAGAGACGATGTTGGTAATCATGAAGGAAACATCAATGTCTAAGAAGGTGCAGAGACGGTGTTGGTAATCATGAAGGAAACATCACTGTCTGGGATGGTGACAGAGACGATGTTGGTAATCATGAAGGAAACATCAATGTCTAAGAAGGTGGCAGATACGGTGTTGGTAATCATGAAGGAAACATCACTGTCTGGGATGGTGACAGAGACGATGTTGGTAATCATGAAGGAAACATCTGTGTCTAAGAAGGTGACAGAGACTATGTAGGTAATCATGAAGGAAACATCTGTGTCTAAGAAGGTGACAGAGACTATGTAGGTAATCATGAAGGAAACATCTGTGTCTAAGAAGGTGACAGAGACTATGTAGGTTATCATGAAGGAAACATCTGTGTCTAAGAAGGTGGCAGAGACGATGTTGGTATTCATGAAGGAAGCATCACAGTCTGGGACGGTGACAGAGACGATGTTGGTAATCATGAAGGAAACATCTGTGTCTAAGACGGTGACAGAGACTATGTAGGTAATCATGAAGGAAACATCTGTGTCTAAGAAGGTGACAGAGACGATGTAGGTAATCATGAAGGAAACATCTGTGTCTAAGAAGGTGACAGAGACTATGTAGGTAATCATGAAGGAAACATCTGTGTCTAAGAAGGTGACAGGGACTATGTAGGTAATCATGAAGGAAACATCTGTGTCTAAGAAGGTGGCAGAGACGATGTAGGTAATCATGAAGGAAACATCTGTGTCTAAGACGGTGACAGAGACTATGTAGGTAATCATGAAGGAAACATCTGTGTCTAAGACGGTGACAGAGACTATGTAGGTAATCATGAAGGAAACATCTGTGTCTAAGAAGGTGACAGAGACGATGTAGGTAATCATGAAGGAAACATCTGTGTCTAAGACGGTGACAGAGACTATGTAGGTAATCATGAAGGAAACATCTGTGTCTAAGACGGTGACAGAGACTATGTAGGTAATCATGAAGGAAACATCTGTGTCTAAGAAAGAAGGTGACAGAGACGATGTAGGTAATCATGAAGGAAACATCTGTGTCTAAGAAGAAGACAGAGACCATGTAGGTAATCATGAGGGAAACATTTGTGTCTTAGAAGGTGACAGAGACGATGTTGGTAATCATGAAGGAAACATCTGTGTCTAAGAAGGTGACAGAGACGATGTAGGTAATCATGAAGGAAACATCTGTGTCTAAGAAGGTGACAGAGACGATGTTGGTAATCATGAAGGAAACATCACTGTCTGGGATGGTGACAGAGACGATGTTGGTAATTATGAAGGAAACATCTATGTCTAAGAAGGTGACAGAGACGATGTTGGTAATCATGAAGGAAACATCACTGTCTGGGATGGTGACAGAGACGATGTTGGTAATCATGAAGGAAACATCTGTGTCTAAGAAGGTGACATAGACGATGTTGGTAATCATGAAGGAAACATCACTGTCTGGGATAGTGACAGAGACGATGTAGGTAATCATTGAAGGAAACATCTGTGTCTAAGAAGGTGACAGAGGCGATATTGGTAATCATGAAGGAAACATCTGTGTCTAAGAAGGTGACAGAGACGATGTTGGTAATCATGAAGGAAACATCACTGTCTGGGATGGTGACAGAGACGATGTTGGTAATCATGAAGGAAACATCTGTGTCTAAGAAGGTGACAGAGACTATGTAGGTAATCATGAAGGAAACATCTGTGTCTAAGAAGGTGACAGAGACTATGTAGGTAATCATGAAGGAAATATCTGTGTCTAAGAATATGACAAAGAAGATGCAGGTAATCTTAATGTTGGGATGGAAATCACCCACAAAAATAAGAAACCGGATAATATCGGGGCCGGAACAGCCTAACCTCCCTACCATATGAAATATATATATAATCACATGGAATAGTGTTCCCCGCTGCAGTTTCCTCATATTCCAAGTCCGGCTTGTTGCAGGAGCTACTGAGTTAAGTGCTCTGTGCACACCGTGAGCTGTGTGTCTCATCCGTTTTGATCATGTTTCGATATTCCAATTGTTTACGATAAATGATGATTTCGTATGACAGGGAACAGTTGGCTGTGTTCACTTTCTGCGCGGTTTCGCCTTATATCTTTTGGCGTGTGCTGAGACTGGTACAATGGTGACTACAGTTACTTTTCTTTGTTTGGGAGATGATATATTAATTCGGATGATTACGCTGGCACGGACGGTAGAGCAATTATGGATTTTAATTCGTTTGCAGTGATACCGGGGCCTTTCATAACCAAATAACCAAATGTATAATCACATGTTTGGGTCATGCATTTCCAACGATCACATATTAGCCGCACACGCAAACAGGATGGAATTAATTATGCTGCAAATTAATTCCTGGGGGGGGGGGGGGAAGAGATGGTACTGTGCTGAGCGCGGTATCTCTGCTGCCCCCATTGGTACTAGTTCAAATCCTGGTTGATGCTGTCTCTTGTTTTCTGTTTTTTCCACAGCTGTTTGCCACTGACACTTTAGTTGCTCACTTCTCCAGGAAGCTTAAATACACAAACTTCTTCTATTGTACATTCAAAGTGATTACAAGAAGCTACAGTTTTAACTCTTCAGGAAGCTCAAATACACAAACTTCTTCTATTGTACATTCAAAGTGATTACAAGAAGCTACAGTTTTAACTCTTTCCGTACGGAAGCTTTTATCAACGCAACGGAAGAGATTTCAGAGACAAAATTGTTCCAGGTTCTAAGAATCAATCTACATATTTACATTTATCTAACATATAACATATTATATATGAATTTTTAGATAATTGAACAAGGTATTAGATTTCACCAATACCAAGATGATACAAGACATGTAAAAAGAATATGGTATGATGACGGTTCACACTAATTAAACTGAGCGTGGCGAACTATGCGGCGAAACGTACGTTGCCGAAATCGGCTTGGCGTACAGTGCAGCGAAGCGTACAGAAAGAGTTACATTAAAACCTTGTGTGGTTTACAAACAGAATGTTGCATCTCCCGAAACTCTCAGATTTGCCAGCCTTTGATCTTTTTGTCACTTCTTCTTCAGCGATCATGACGTCATTCAGACTAAGACTCCGGACTCTCTTATGAAGGCAACTGTCCGTTTCTGTGATTCGGTTGTCCCGTATAATTTCTTCTCCAGAGAGGTGGGCGTGGGCCACATTGTTTTCCTCGGGCCTGTGTACTGGAGGCAGTCCTGTAGAACGTGTTTTGTTGCTATTTGTTACAAGCATCATTGAGTGCCATCTCCGCATCAAAGGTTGGCTACCATAGAGCGTCATTCCGCTCTGTCTCTTGCTTTGTCGGTCCATCTGTCCATGTATTTTGGTATTATTTTAGTAGGCTATTTTGTCTTATAACATGCCCCAAAAATGTCATTTGTCTTATTCTAATTGTGCTTAGTTCTCTTTTAATGTTTAGTTATTTTAAAACGTCATTATTTGTTTTCTTTTCCTTCCATCCAATTCTACCTATTCTTCAATAAATCCACATTTCAAAGGCTTCCATTTTCTGTTCTGTTTTCTTGTCTAATGTCCATGTTTCTACACCATACAGGAATATTGAGAAGATATAACATTTTGCTATTCTTAGTTTTAGCCCTGGTGTTGTTTGTTTCCTGTTGCGAATGCTAGGTCGGTAGTTGATGTTGTTTTCTATCTTCTTGAGTAGCAGGTTGGACGGTCCTCTCTAGAGGTTATGAGGATTAAGTTGTTGTCTATTTTTCCATTCTCCCACTTCTTCACTTCGACCATTGAACTCCTTATATCCCTATCTTTCAGAGTGGCTGTTAAAGTCTCCTACTACCAGACACTGTGATGGTGTTATTTCCATTGACTCCAGTTTCAGCAATTTGTCATTAGGACAGTATATGTTAAATATCCTCGTGTTAGTGGAGTTGATGTATAGGTCTGTGCCAATGATCTCTGCCTCTCCGTTTGTGACTTCTTCTATCTGTTTTGCTGGGATGGTATTTTTTAATAAGTATAAGGATTCCACCCTTGTGACCTTCAATGTTCTGTCTAAATGTTTGGTCGCCCCTAATCATAAATCTATGCTAAGGATTAAGGTGAGTTTCTTGGATGCAGGCAACGTCTATCTCCTCCTCTGCTAGTCTGACTGATAGAGCTTGTTTCTTGTGGTATATGCCCTCCACATTCCAGTGTATTATTGTCAGGTGTTTCTTGAAGCTTTTCCGACCAGCAGTGGTTTCGCCCTGGTCCCATTTCCTGGCTCTCCAAAATGGGTCAGGGTGACCACCTGTAGCTTAGAGTGGACCTCTTCGAGGCATGGGGTCTGGCACTCCATCTGCCTGGGGGGACTCCACAGACAGAGCACCATAATTAAAGTCCGTTAGATCCACGTTAAGTACAAGTTAGAACATTGCACTATGTTCTGCGCCAATGGCCCAGTGCATCCGATTTCTGCAATCAATTTATTCAGGTTTGCTTTCCTTAGGCTTTGATTATCCCTAGTCTTCCTGCAATGTAGCAGATTGTCTTTTCTGTAGGGGATTCTGCCCTTAGATGGTCGGTCCTCCCTGGTTTACGAGCACCATCTGCCCGAGCCGTGTGTAGTGTTCTCTCTCATAGGTGGTCTGGTCTTCAGAGTTCTGGAGCACCACCTGCTTGTTTGATAGAGGACAGAAAGAAGAGAAAAGACAGAGAAGAATTTAACCCATGAAGTGGGGATGGATTAGTTCAGACCAGAGCGTGTACCTCTCGCTGGTGGGTTCTGCGTCTTCACTTAAAGGGTTCCATCTAGTCCTGGCTCCTTTGTCTGGCCCCTCACCAAGGACCTGTCCAGATTGGGTGACCCTGCCAGGAGCTAAGCTCCCGCTGGCATAGCCCCTTGGATCCCGGAGGCGCACAAGCCCTCCAACCACAACAAGGTGAGCCTACTGTAGAGGGTTTACAAGGATTGAAAACTGCTAGAATACAAATAAGAGAATGCGTATCTGGATCTATGTCCTATGGACTGGCTAAGTCTCGAAAGGTCAATAGATAGATAGATTATTTTTTCTTTCCTAACTCATTTGCCTTCCAGCGTCGAGGGGTGATATAATTTGCGGTCTTTTTATTTTCCTGTTGGCCTCTGCAGCTGTTATGTTTTCTAGTGTTTCTAATATTACATCAATCTATCTTTTTCGTGGCCGAGTCTTGAGTCCGGTGTTCTCGCAACGCTTATTAAAGGCTCGTTATGTTGTGGTTTAGTATTTCTGTCTTATTATGTGGCCAAACCATCTAAGGCGGGAATTATTCCTATTTTTTTTTTTCATTTCTGATCTTATCTCTCAGGCTGCTTCACTGTCATTGTTGAAATGGTATAAATATGAGATATCCACGATCTTGAACTGGCACCACTTCATTTATTTGTAATTGTCGCTGTAGTTCTGTCATATATCCATGTTCTGAACGCATAAAGGAGGATGGACACCTACACACATTGAGTTATTTGCGGGTTATCATCACTGCACTCCGAACATGTCCATAGATGCTCAGATCCCCTCCACAGTTATTGAGTTATTTGCGGGTTATCATCACTGCACTCCGAACATGTCCATAGATGCTCAGATCCCCTTCTCAGCAAGTCTCGCAGCATCCAGCGACTGACGACTCCAGTTCTGTGTTGGTTGATAAGTCTTCTTACATGTCCACTAAGTTTCTCGTTTCTGGTTGTGCCCATCTTAACTCCCGTCTCTTTCATCCGAAAGAATGAGGTGAACTCATTGTTGTCGAAGTCCTGTGCCCTTCCCACATCTCGGAACATACACACATATATATGCATATACTCATCAATGAGAACAAACAAATAAACTGCACACAAACACCAGTCATTATTGAAAGAATAATAATATTAAAATATTTATTTCGCGTCAACAGAGTGAAAACCAATGTAGACGGCGAAAACAGTGTTGCTGACACGAGGGGGAGGGGGAGGGTTTAGAGAAAGATGTAGGTGGGGGAGGGGGGTGTGAAGGGTGGTGGGCACCTTGTGACAGAAACAAGAATATTTGTTATCATCAGCTATTGGACAGATTGAAAGTTTGGCAATAAAAGCTGTACTTGACACAAGTCATACATCAGAGAAAGTTAAATGAAGGGACACTCAACATAATGTATCTGTACATACAAGTTGATATAATTATGTCATACAACATTAACAGGGCCACACTTGTATATCCTTCACTAGTACTCACACTCAAAAATTAAAAGACATCAAAAGTGAAATGCTCAAGTTATGTATAACAATATGTTCATACTGGCCATGGATACGAGAAATATAAATCTCTGTTCAATATCTGGACGCCTTTTGTTCAAGGAAAAACATACGACTGTAAATAAAATCAAAGTCACACAGACAGGATGCATTCCTGATTACATGCATGCTGAAGTTATGTGCTGTGGACTGTATGGTGTACAATACAGCGCAATACAAAAAAAGAATATTTAACTTTCAGAGTGATAGTAAACTCTATATATCAAACTTTGCTACAAAAAAATCTTATTATCAAAAGGGGTTTAGATTGTCTCAGATTCTCCATATACAATCACAGTTGTTTGTTTTCATCTCAAAGTGGCATTATAATTCCAATCTTGGCAATTCATCATTAATAGAAGAAGTGCTCCTGAATTTAGTACATTCTCCTCATGCTCTATATTTCAATATTTGATGCAAATAGTTTCATTTCGTGACATGAAACATCAACTTTTTCTTAGAGTCAATATTTACGTACAAAATGATATTTTAGTATCCATGCTCATAACAAGAAGATCAAATATTGGTAAATCTGAGAGTTGCAAGGAGATGCATTATTATATTTCTTTAAGACACACTTTCTTCGAATCATTTTTAAAGTACAACAGAAGCAAGTGTATTTTATCTTCCTGGGAAAATGAACTAAAGTATCAATGACAAACAACTGTGAAAAAGAGCATCCCATTACTCTCTGATCAAACCTTCAGATCTTAGATGGGAAACCTTCAGACTTTAGATGGGAAACCTTCAGACCTAGGATGGGAAACCTTCAGCTTTAGACATTAGATGGGAAACCTTCAGATATTAGATGGGAAACCTTCAGCTTCAGACCTAAGATGGGAAACCTTCAGACTTTAGATTGGAAACCTTCAAACTGTAGATGAGAAACATTCAGACTTTAGATGGGAAACCTTAAGACTTTAGATGGGAAACCACCTTCAGACTTTAGATGAGAAACATTCAGACTTTAGATGGGAAACCTTCAGCTTCAGACCTTAGATGGCAAACTTTCAGACCTTATAAGGGAAACCTTCAAGAACAAACATTAGCACTAACATGTTTCTGTCTAACCTTTTCAACTCACTGCCCCCTACTTTATGCTTCCTTTCATTGTCACTCACAACCAAACAGAGTCTGTGGTGGTCAAGTGTTTAGTGCACCTGCTTGCAACCCAAATTTTCTGGGTTCAATCTCAAACTATGGGCCCTTTCTGTCAACATGTGACTCTCCAGTCTCTAAAAATTGGTACCTGACTTGGGCAAGTAAAGTGAGCTGAGACATCAATTTGTGGAGCATGACAACAATATGAGAAAACATGAGACAACTAGGTATGGCTGCAGCTTTATGATTGTAAAAGATAACTCAACAACATTGCAATGTGTCACAACATTATGATGTATCTGTTCACTACCATAAAGTTGCAACTCCCTCCTGCTTTCTTTCTTCTGTTCTAGCTTTACCAGAGCCCACATATATATATGCCAATTCCCAACAAAAAGTATGGACATTTACACCACATTCTCTCTATAGTACAATCCATGATGGGTACTCTTCATCTTTTAATTTAGTTTCCGACAGTCAAACCATTATTTCAATGTAAGGATACTCACAAAACGAAGACAACAATTGTGAAAATTTCATTGAGTGTCTGAATGAGTTCATTGAGATTCAAAGTTAACTCACCAACATTTGAAGATTACAAATAGCCACAACCAAAATTCAAATGCACACAAATATAACCATATTTTAAAGGCAAAACAACTTTGCACTGCAAAGTTTGTAAAATTCCAATTTTGCCTGAACAATTTTTGCAAATTTAAATAACTAATTCAATATGTACAATACATACATGCATACCTGGTCAGGTCTTAATGATGAATAAAGTGAATAAATATAAATACAAACAAAAATGGCAAAACAAATAAAACGGTTCTTGATAAAACAGCACAAGATAACTCTGACAAAATCAGACAGCTTCTGGTGCTATCTTTCATATTTAATCAATTCTGGCAGTGTCCTTGATCCAGTTACATTTCAAAACAAACTCTAGTGATGTTACTCATTTTGGTCTTAGTCTTTCTTTCAACTAAGGATGACATCTACTGTGCACATCCAAAATGTTTCAAAGATTAGCTTTGGAACACAGACTCTGTAGAAATATTTTCTTAAATGTAATAAATTTACTAGATTAAAGTTTGAGAAAAGAAATAAATAGATAAATAAAACAAAACAAACAAAAATTGTGTAAAATATAACAAAAATCAGCTTTAAAGGGTCAACATTCTTAGAATTTCCAGATGGAATTACCTCCATAAATTGATCAAATAAATCTGTGGAAATCCCACCATATGCATTATACATTCAGTTGATGTGAATAAAGAAGACAAGCAATTGTTTCTAAGTAAGGCATTGTAATAAGACTGTATGGAGTAGCTACCATTATAACTACATTTGTCCTCTTACTTGTTTGTTAAATTCAGTAATGATGTCCTGTTGTAAACATTATGGTTACAGTTAATTGAGTGAGGCTAACCAAGCTGTAGTCTTCTACCACTTCTAGGTTGCTATTTGTATAAGCAAGATCACATCAGTTATATTAGTTTTATTTACTGTCCTTGTATTTGTTATCATCTATTTCATAATAATTACTTTTGTTTTTCTTAGTGTCTGTGTATATTATCTGTGAAGCAACAAGAAGCCAGTTTTTGGGCAGCAACGTCAGTGTATTTTGTGTCATCTTTTATCTAGGCAAAGCTATAATTGTTCCAATTTTGCTGTTTTTTCTCTCCAAATTCTCCTTGTTTCAGCTTTACTGACCCAGATTTCTGCCTTGCTTCAACATTTGTACAAGTAACCAAACATTCTAAAATAATTCTTGAATCAAATAAAAGATATCCTCATCATTTACATCTTTTTCTCTTCCTTTTCAGCTCCCTGTGGAGCATAGGTCTTCAACAAATACTTTCTAAGTCGTTCTGTTTCTTGCCATTCTTTAAGATCATTCCATGTCTTCCCCATCATCTTCATCTCTGCTTACACCTGTATTCTTCTCCAAGAACATTTTGGCCTTTCTCTTTGTTTCCTCTCCTGGGGATAAAGAAAGAAAGCCTTGTCAGTGTAACACTCTCAGTTGGTTTCTGCTGTGTGTGTCCCATCCCCACATTCACTGGGCCACAGCTCAAAGCCAGCAATTTTGTCCACCACTCTAATGCCTCATTCTGCACAAGTATCCATTTATGAAAGTCTGTATCTCTGTGACCAGCACTCCTATTTCACAGTCATACAACAGGACTGATCCAACACCGGAGATGAAAATTAAAATTTCCCTGGACTTCCATATGTTTCCTAGTGCTTTGAAGATTACTCTTGTTTGTATCCTTATTTTGGTTCATGATCGGCAGACTAGAGAAAGATTAATGCTAATATGAGACAACTTTAGAGAAAGCGGTGCTGCTAGGACGAAGCTATAATGCTACTGAAACAAGTACAAACAAATGAAAAGATGATTTAAATTTTATATAGAAAAAAGAAAGAAGGTGGATATGGTTAAGAAACAGTGCTCATTTGTCCAGTATCATAAAATGTATTGACTGAAAATATGGACAAGATAGATAATGATATTAATTTTTTAAAAATTGATGATGCCCTCTCTCTTCACATATAGTAATCATTTTAATCCCAGTGGTCTGTTCTATCTTCACCTGAATTTAATCACTCAATAAGAAATGAGTACCTATAGGAGACACTCAAATTTCCTAATAGGAGACACCATAATTCCATTATATTAGACTTTCCTTTCTAATTTCCTTATAGGAGACACTCTAATTTCCCTATAAGAGACATTCTAATTTAATTATATTTTACTTAAAGAAGACACTATAATTGAATGGTTAATTAACAAACTTAAGTACCACCAGTGTTGTTTATAGATCTCTTTCTCTCTCGTTCTGGCACTTACAAAAATAACTTAATGAAGATTTAGTTTCTTTCTCTTAATTTATAAAAATGATGTCCTTCCTATTGCAGTTCTCTTATTCACTATGATAAATCTTTTTTCCCTAGAGCAACGAAAACCTTACAACACATAACTACGGGAGCTTTTATATTTTAATTGATTATTTCCTTGTGTACATCTCCTATATCTGACAACTAAATGTTTTCTGCTCCCTTATTAACAAGTGATTTGATGCAATAAAGCAAACAAGTGAGATATGTGGATTACACTGTAAGGTTCCACAGAAAACAATCTTCTCATTAGCATTCAGATACAGCAAACAATAAACAAGTAAAAGTCAGCCTAGAATTCAGGAATAAACCCTAATCCAACCATAATCATGTTAATCAAATAGTAAATCCCTGCTGATGTATACATGCTAGGGGTTTCAGTCAGTTTCTAGTCTCTACTTAATCATCTGTTGTTGAGAGCTTATTGGATATGATGTTTATAAAAGCCATTTGTGTTTGCCTGGTTTCAGAGTTTCACTCATTGTGTTGAGGCAAGACACTGATAGTGTTGTAGTGCACATACGGTGCTAAAAGACAGCGGTGATTACACCAGAGTGATTACACCAGAGTAATTGCTGATGATTGTGGACTCAATATCTGACAAGACAGAATCACTTGTCAGACAAGATGAATCAGGAACAAGAAAAACAAGTTCAATAAACAAAAAGCATATTCCACTGAAAGACAATTAGACTCTACTCAAATATTGCACATGAAATAAATACTAGATCAAAAATGTATCATCTTGAACAAAAGTTAATATAAACAATACAGAAGATAAATAAATATACATTGCACTCAGTAATCATGTTTTGTGATGTAAATATTACAGTACATTACTTTTGACTTAAACAACTTACAGCTCTGTTCCTAGGGATTCACAAGTTCAAATAATATGATACCCCATTAGTAATATTTTTGTGTTGTATAATGTGATATAAGAGAAATGATCTTGTAGTCAGCAATATCATCTATAATAAAGAGAAGGTGGACATAAATTCGCCATATTGATGGGAAGAGATAAGAAGAGAAGGTGGACATAAATTGGCCATGCTGATGGGAAGAGATAAGAAGAGAAGGTGGACATATGTTGGCCATGCTGATGGGAAGAGATAAGAAGAGAAGATGGACATATGTTGGCCATGCTGATGGGAAGAGATAAGAAGAGAAGATGGACATATGTTGGCCATGCTGATGGGAAGAGATAAGAAGAGAAGGTGGACATATGTTGGCCATGCTGATGGGAAGAGATAAGAAGAGAAGGTGGACATATGTTGGCCATGCTGATGGGAAGAGATAAGAAGAGAAGGTGGACATATGTTGGCCATGCTGATGGGAAGAGATAAGAAGAGAAGATGGACATATGTTGGCCATGCTGATGGGAAGAGATAAGAAGAGAAGATAGACATATGTTGGCCATGCTGATGGGAAGAGATAAGAAGAGAAGATGGATATATGTTGGCCATACTGATGGGAAGAGATAAGAAGAGAAGGTGGACATAAATTGGCCATGCTGATGGGAAGAGATAAGAAGAGAAGATGGATATATGTTGGCCATGCTGATGGGAAGAGATAAGAAGAGAAGGTGGACATATGTTGGCCATGCTGATGGGAAGAGATAAGAAGAGAAGATGGACATATGTTGGCCATGCTGATGGGAAGAGATAAGAAGAGAAGGTGGACATATGTTGGCCATGCTGATGGGAAGAGATAAGAAGAGAAGATGGACATATGTTGGCCATGCTGATGGGAAGAGATAAGAAGAGAAGATGGACATATGTTGGCCATGCTGATGGGAAAAGATAAGAAGAGAAGGTGGACATATGTTGGCCATACTGATGGGAAGAGATAAGAAGAGAAGGTGGACATATGTTGGCCATGCTGATGGGAAGAGATAAGAAGAGAAGGTGGACATATGTTGGCCATGCTGATGGGAAGAGATAAGAAGAGAAGGTGGACATAAGTTGGCCATGCTGATGGGAAGAGATAAGAAGAGAAGGTGGACATAAGTTGGCCATGCTGATAGGAAGAGATAAGAAGAGCAGGTGGACATATGTTGGCCATGCTGATGGGAAGAGATAAGAAGAGAAGGTGGACATATGTTGGCCATGCTGATAGGAAGAGATAAGAAGAGCAGGTGGACATATGTTGGCCATGCTGATAGGAAGAGAAGGTGGGAATATGTTGGCCATGCTGATAGGAAGAGAAGGTGGACATATGTTGGCCACACTGATAGGAAGAAATAAGAAGAGAAGGTGGACATATGTTGGCCATGCTGATGGGAAGAGATAAGAAGAGAAGGTGGACATATGTTGGCCATGCTGATAGGAAGAGAAGGTGGGAATATGTTGGCCATGCTGATAGGAAGAAATAAGAAGAGAAGGTGGACATATGTTGGCCATGCTGATAGGAAGAGATTAGAAGAGAAGGTGGACATATGTTGGCCATGCTGATAGGAAGAGATTAGAAGAGAAGGTGGACATATGTTGGCCATGCTGATAGGAAGAAATAAGAAGAGAAGGTGGACATTTGTTGGCCACACTGATAGGAAGAGATAAGAAGAGAATCTCAAATGGGAAACAGAGTCAGGGAAAAGAGGCTGACCTGGAGATCCGCTAAAAAAAACACTGACGTGAGAAGTAACAACAGCGGACATCACTTCCATTGTTGAAGTTGAGAGAACAGGTTCATGTGGCAAGATACAATGCAGATTCTGTGTAAAGTTTGACACAAGATTCTCAGACATGGACAGTCTAGATCTTCTGCCTTACATGTCATCATCAACTAGAAAAGACAATAGATAGAGAGATCATGTTTTCTCTATATTATAATTTATATTCTGGCAAGATTTACTTAAAGGCAAATAATTATACAAGAAGTTTGATGAAGTTGGATACTTGGACAAACTACAAAGCAGATAATTCTGACCAAGCAAATACAATAATTCAGGAATTGAAGAGTTATCTCCTACAGGCACAAGATTAGGAAAACTCCATATTTTTATTATTAGAGGATTATATTAATGTTACCCTGGGGTATTCAACGTATGTGAGCTTAAATGTATCTCTGCATGTTTATACTCTGATGTGATTGTTGTTCAGCATAATTAGTTTTTTGTAGATTGACTCATTTCATGACAAAATTATCATTATTAGAAAACATGTAAAGAATAATCAATCAAATTGATCATTACCATCAGTAATATTCACACTTTAGAAAGCAATAAAATACTGTACAAAACAAAAACATAAAAAAACTGGTTGATGAGTTGATCAATTGTAAGGTGTTTGGGAGTGGGGGTGAAAAACTGACCAGGTTTCGAGGTAAACGAAATCTACTGTCAAAGACACACAACTCAATGAGTTAGAAATCGGCTAGTCTATATTAAAATGTAACCAATAAATTATTTAATATTGAAAACAATGGCAATTCTTTGTACTTTCTTGGATACAAACATACTTGGGAAAAAGAACTGTACTGAGACGATTTTGTAGTTAACAAAATTATAACCACAGAAATGTCTCCCCTTGTCAATGTACAAAACAATAGCCCATCCAAAAAATACTGCAACCTAATGTTTTGTGACAGTCTATGCAAAAAAAACTATCAGAAAGGGATAATTTGTTGGTGATAACACACTCAGAAGATATATTTAGTATCATATACCAACAGGTTGTGAGATGAAATAATTTACTTCTTTTAACATTTCTTGTTGTTTGATGTGTAATAGGAGAGATGAAACAGCTATATATAGGAGAGAGGAAACAGCTATAATAAGAGAGAGGAAACAGCTGTAATAGGAGAGATGAAACAGCTATATATAGGAGAGAGGAAACAGCTATAATAAGAGAGAGGAAACAGCTATAATATGAGAGAGGAAACAGCTATAATAGGAGAGAGGAAACAGCTATAATAAGAGAGAGGAAACAGCTGTAATAAGAGAGAGGAAACAGCTATAATATGAGAGAGGAAACAGCTATATATAGGAGAGAGGAAACAGCTATAATAAGAGAGAGGAAACAGCTGTAATAAGAGAGAGGAAACAGCTATAATATAAGAGAGGAAACAGCTATATATAGGAGAGAGGAAACAGCTATAATAAGAGAGAGGAAACAGCTGTAATAAGAGAGAGGAAACAGCTATAATATGAGAGAGGAAACAGCTATATATAGGAGAGAGGAAACAGCTATAATAAGGGAGAGGAAACAGCTGTAATAGGAGAGAGGAAACAGCTGTAATAGGAGAGAGGAAACAGCTATATATAGGAGAGAGGAAACAGCTGTAATAGGAGAGATGAAACAGCTATATATAGGAGAGAGGAAACAGCTGTAATAGGAGAGAGGAAACAGCTGTAATAGGAGAGATGAAACAGCTATATATAGGAGAGAGGAAACAGCTATAATAAGAGAGAGGAAACAGCTATAATATAAGAGAGGAAACAGCTATAATAGGAGAGATGAAACAGCTATATATAAGAGAGAGGAAACAGCTATAATAAGAGAGAGGAAACAGCTGTAATAGGAGAGAGGAAACAGCTATATATAGGAGAGAGGAAACAGCTATAATAAGGGAGAGGAAACAGCTGCAATAGGAGAGAGGAAACAGCTGTAATAGGAGAGAGGAAACAGCTATAATAAGAGAGAGGAAACACTATAATATGAGAGAGGAAACAGCTATAATATGAGAGAGGAAACAGCTGTAATAGGAGAGAGGAAACAGCTATAATAGGAGAGAGGAAACAGCTATAATAGGAGAGAGGAAACAGCTATAATAGGAGAGTGGAACCAGTCTCACTGAAATACTCCTGGCAGTGATGGAAGAACAATGGTAAAGAAAATATGACCTCAAGTGAGTGCTTGAAGCACAGAGACAAAGAGATTTTATCAGTAGATGATGGTATAAAAGACAACAGCTTGATTTAATTTAATGAACATTATCCAATGGACAAATAACAAGTGATCACAGTGACATAACAGATTAAGTACAAGAAATTTTACAGTGGTAAAGCTGTTATTTTTGTAAGAGAGGATAACTTTGACTACAAGCAACTGCTGCCTTGAATGAAAGTCAAGCACAAGCAAAAGTTAGGGAATCAGTCCCAAATTGTAAAAAACTTGACCACAAAAAAGTGCAAAACACAGTGCAACAACAACAATGAAGAAGATAAGGTATCAGTTCTTCAACATCTTAAGCACAAAAACAAATCTGTTGTCAAGCTAATAAAATGGTAGCTAAAGGGTCATGGGAAGCTTCTATTCTCTCACCAGGATTATTCTAGACAAACTTATGAAAGTATGTTCTCTTCTTTTAGTAAACCTATGACAATCTCACAAACAGCAAGGAAGAATATTGATTCATTCAAAACAAAGTGTTACAGAAACATTTTTGGATAATGAAAAAAAGAGCAATGAAGACATATTAAAAGATTTAAACATTAACTCTTTCCGTACGTTTTGATGCACAGTGTGCCATGTTGAATCCAGCCGCTTATGTTTGGCCACACAGTGCACCACTCTCAATTTGATTAGTGTAGACCGTCAACAAACAATATTCATTTTACATGTCTTGTGTCATCTTGGTATTGGTGAAATCTAATTTCTTATTCAATTATATAAATATTCAAACAGAATATGTGATATGTTAGATAAATATAAATATGTAGATTGATTCTTAAAACCATGAACAATTTTGTTCTGAAATCTCTTCCATTGCATTGTTAAAAGCTTCCGTATGGAAAGAGTTAAAAAGAACAGACTTATCTCAGAACATCATTCTACAGAGGAAATTAAAATACTACGGCCATGTAAAAAAACACAGCAGGTTTGAAAAAAGCATGAATGGAAGGTATGGTTCTGGGTGATGCATCAGGGGCAGACCAAGAACAAGGTGGTTTTTCAAGACATCAAGGAGACCTTGAACATGACAACATAAGTGGGAGATCTGGCTAGAGATAGCGATTCTTTCAGATGGACTGTGATGGATGCAATATTCTGTGGGAGATCTAGCTAGAGATAGAGATTCTTTCAGTTGGACTGTGATGAATGCAATATTCTGTTGGAGATCTGGCTAGAGATAGAGATTCTTTCAGATGGACTGTGATGAATGCAATATTCTGTGGGAGATCTGGCTAGAGATAAAGATTCTTTCAGATGGACTGTGATGAATGCAATATTCTGTGGGAGATCTGGCTAGAAATAGAGATTCTTTCAGATGGACTGTGGTGAATGCAAGATTCTCCAAAGAACAAGTGACCTGATGATGAGTAAACCTATTCAAATATAAGAAGAAAATTATTTCTAATTGACATTACCGGTGAATAAAAAAATATCCCATTACACACGGTGTCTCTTACGTCTTTTTGTCATAGACTGTCACATAAAAACATAGCCCAAAAAATGCCATAATAAATTAAATGTTGATGGGAAAAAAAAATCTTGGGTACTAGCCAAGTCAAGTATGATTGGCCAGAGTCAAATACAATCTCTGGGGGTTCCACATCAACAGTTGAAGGATGTTAGCCACACACTATGACAAAAGGGCAGCAATTATGCTACTTGCTGGCAGGTTCCGAAGCCAAGACTGTGAGCTTCAACAAACTGGGGTTTCAAGCTCTGCTTGCCTCCAGAGGTGTCTGACCAACTGGGCGTGTCAGATCAGTGCTAGAAATCAGGCCAGTGCTATGTCATACCTGCAGAATAATTCAGGTGAAACAAAAATAAACATAAAACAAAAAATGTAAAATATTGGAAACTCCAGGATATTAAATGATTGTCTTAAACAGAATCATATTCTCATAGCAGAAATTCAGGACAAATAAATATATGTACATATGCATGCAAGAAGAAGCTGAACTCAAACATCAGAAAATAACATTCAAAGCTGTTCAATGAAATAACTTCCACAATTAATCAACAACAACAATTTATAACAATTAAATAAAATAAACTCACCAACCAACTAATAATATAATTCCACAGCTAATTAATTAAGATAAATCCCAAGCTATAAATAAGATAAGTTCGCCACTAAAACTCAAATATTTAAAAT
Organism: Megaustenia siamemsis; assembly: GCA_032433765.1. Lineage (NCBI taxonomy): Eukaryota > Metazoa > Mollusca > Gastropoda > Stylommatophora > Ariophantidae > Megaustenia > Megaustenia siamemsis. The sequence continues at coordinate 33,710,354 of JAVIAB010000091.1, read as the reverse complement.
ATTATTCTTAGCTGTTGAAAAACTGTAACATTAACCCTTATATCTCCTTTGAATGGAAATCAATATAAGTAGTTAAAAAGTAACAAATATCAAAACCTGAAAATTCTGCACATCACGTATACAGTAGACTATGTTATTTTGATCTGACATTTATGCAAGAGAAAACACGTGTCAGCAGAAATGAAGAAAATTGACTTGTAAATGAAGTTAGTGTTAGCATTAGTTTACTACAATAACCATCATGCACTAATACCATTAGTTGGAAGGTTTATCAGATTTGTCATGATAAAATATCATATTTCCTCCTTTAAAACTGAAATGAAAAACAGGTTTTTAGCAAACTAAAATAAATGTACACATTAATCTGTAAGTTGATATCCTAGCATCTAACGTTCCTAAAATGATGATTTGGCATATCACAATATACTTTGACATCATCTCTAATTTGTGTACATATGTTACCATCCCTAATGTTTTCTGTCTGTTTGTGCTCCCTGATAAAGACTGTTAGTCAAAAACACTGTTTTTCTTGTCCTGGCACATATTTGGACGTGTTATAATGTCTATTGGTACGGGCGCTATAAGTCCATCAGTATGTTTGGCTATCTCATGGCGTTATTTTCTGCATTTCCTAAGTTACAGAGTGGTTGTTTGGTGTCAGCCGACAACCAAAGAAAATTTCCTGGTCAAAGAAAAAAAAAAAAAGGAAAATCCACCAATTTCTTGAAAATTGATAATTGTTTTTGCATTAAATGAGTTGGTATCTCACAAAATCATGAAAAACAATCCAACAACAATGGAAACAAATCATACACTCAGGAGTTGCTGGAAATGTGGTAACTAGGAAGGTACACGGAGAGCGGAAATGTTTGAACACAGTAAAATGTCAAATTTTGAAGAGTTTGTTCTGATGCAGTAATTTTTACAACAGTATTGTGATCTAGGGTTAACTCTATCAATACAAAATAAAGTAACGGTAATAATAATAGTAATAGGCAATTTTTGTGTATATAGCTTCATACCAGGAGGCAATGTGATCATCACAAGTATAATAAATAATATATTATGGAATGATATGTAATGTACTGTCTTCTTCCTCATCAGCTTTTCCCTGTAAAGTCGACGTGGATGCATTGTGTCATTGTGATGTTATCCGAATGTTGACATATTACAGCCAGATTTTGAAAAAAGAAATAGCTAACGGGTGATGTTATCCGAATGTTGACATATTACTGCCAGATTTTGAAAAAAGAAATAGCTAACGGGTGATATTATCTGAATGTTGACATATTACGGCCAGATTTTGAAAAAAGAAAAAAAAAAGAATTATGATTCTAATTTCAATTATGAAATGTTTCTGGACAAGAAAAGAAAGAATATATGTCATTAAAACATACAAATAGATATCTATAAAGTATATGACGGGTAACTAACAATAAAAAATAAACAGTTTCACTAAATGACTGCATTACAGATCTTCAAGGTTAGACTGTTCCTTATAAACGCAGATTAAGAAAAATAAAGAAGCTTATATAAATAAATCTAAACAAATCTAAGTTACTACTAATGTTTCCATTTTAAGACTTCATTTTTGACAGGTTAACATACAGCCCAGCACCACGGGGACCCCCCTACTCTTGGCAGAAATGGGATAAATCCTGTAATGATAGATTTTTATTGTATTTTGATAGATGATAACTTAGATTACTTTAAGTATATCTAGAAAACTGGCAATACAAATGTCAGATATTGTGCAATTGTGCATGAGTTCTAGGAGTTAAAATAACTCATTAGTGAGTAGATGTTTAACAACAACCTAATATAAGAAACATGTGAAAGTTTTGGCTGAAAGTAACAGTAAATTAACCCATTCTTTAATTCTCTCATTCATTTTCCTCATGTGCCGAAGATGGTGAAAGTCATAATTTTTCACAATTGATGATTTGCTGCAATTCTTGTAGGTATTGATTGTTCTTATTCCCATGGTTGTGCCCTCCCTAGTGATTGTTCTGCATAAAAGCCCCTAGCAGTTGTTTATAAAAGCAATCATTATGGCATATTCTACCTCGATAAGTTCTCTTTGAAATGTTCAACAACCAATGCTGTACAGACATGTTCAGTTATTAGAGAAAATCACCATCGTGGTTGTAACTCTCCAAGCTGTATAACAAAACAATTCATGCTGTGAGATAAGTGTCCTTTTATGTCTTCCTTTCCAGTTTCAAATGCATGATTTCAACCCACAAGGAAAATAATAACTTTAATCTGAACTAAACATTAAATACAAACCCAATGCAATAATCAAATTAAATAATTGATGTAACTCTTCAATTACTATCACAGAATACATATTTGGATACTAGGCCTATCATAATGTTATGTGTATATAACTTCTGATACAAATATTACAATTTACAAGCATGACTCTTTCACAAACACATTACTTGTTAAAAGTATATACTTCAGAGTATTCTATTCTATTGAAACTTTATTTCTACTTTTCAGTGTATTAACACTCTCTATTTAAACTCTATTCTCACTATTCTGTGTATTAATACACTCTATTGAAGCTCTATTCTCACTATTCTGTGTATTAATACACTCTATTGAAACTCTATTCTCACTATTCTGTGTATTAATACACTCTATTGAAGCTCTATTCTCACAATTCTTTGTATTAATACACTCTATTGAAACTCTATTCTCACTATTCTGTGTATTAATACACTCTATTGAAACTCTATTCTCACTATTCTGTGTATTAATACACTCTATTGAAGCTCTATTCTCACAATTCTTTGTATTAATACACTCTATTGAAGCTCTATTCTCACTATTCTGTGTATTAATACACTCTATTGAAGCTCTATTCTCACAATTCTTTGTATTAATACACTCTATTGAAGCTCTATTCTCACTATTCTGTGTATTAATACACTCTATTGAAGCTCTATTCTCACAATTCTTTGTATTAATACACTCTATTGAAGCTCTATTCTCACAATTCTTTGTATTAATACACTCTATTGAAGCTCTATTCTCACAATTCTTTGTATTAATACACTCTATTGAAACTCTATTCTCACTATTCTGTGTATTAATACACTCTATTGAAGCTCTATTCTCACAATTCTTTGTATTAATACACTCTATTGAAACTCTATTCTCACTATTCTGTGTATTAATACACGCTCAGTAATACTTCTATCCATGCAAGTAGTCCTGAGTACAAAACTGCTAATCTATTTGTATTATCACTGCTTATCAAGCATATACACATGAGAAATTACTAATAATAAAAATATGTTCTGTAAATAGATAATCAAGGGAAGTGTACTGGCAATTATTTTATTTGGAGATAGATTCTGTTAAAGCCTGTTAGAAATTGGTCTAATTCTAAAGTTACATTGATTTATTGAGTCAGCGTATGACAACCTGCACCATCAAAGCAACAGACAGAATGAAATGGTGCTTCATGGTTGTCAACCTTCGATGCAGAGATGGCACTCAATGATGACGACAAGTGTGTGAAAGACTAATCTTATAACAGCACTTAAAGTGGGGAAGAAATCTGGAACAAATCCACTTATTGGAGAGTTATTTGCTGGAACTGAGTATAATTTTGAGTTTTTTTATTGATGTTTGGAAACATATCATATACATTAATGGCTTGCTTCTAAGCCAGCATCACGTAAACAATATTTACAGTAAGTGAAACATTGGTTAGTGATATTAATTATATAAAGAATGTCAAAAACAAGAGGTTCATTAATGAGCAAACATTGAAGCAAAAACAAGATATCAGATGAATTTCAGCCTCAGCAAACTTCCAGACCAGCTGGAATGAGGCACATGGTGTGGTTTGTGTGTGTTTGGGAGAGGGCAGGGTCAGTAACAACTGTTGTAAAAGTACAGCACATCAAAAACTCACCAAACAGAAAAAAGCAATCAGAATCACAGTGATCAAGTACATCAGAAAAACATTGATGACTAACTTTTTATCTCAGGAATTATTCAACAGGTTTTTCTATGGAAAATGCTGAAACTTTTCCTATGTCTTGTCAAGTTTTCAACAATCCTCTGGACAGTCAGTTAGTTGTTGAATTATCCCCATCAAACATAAAACAACTATCCCTAAGTGCCTAGATCACCTTCCCAGCAAATTCCGCAGTGTGAAATGATAAACTGGTTCACAAGTCCACCCTCTGTTCTCCTTGTAGCTCTCCTGAATTTAGACAATACCCTTGATCTTGACTAACGGATGAAATTACCAACTTTTGAAATGACATCTATTTATATCATTATTATTTCAGACTTCAAAGAATGTTTCATATTGTCAGGAGCCCCTCCACCAAAAAAACATAAAAATAAATAAAAATAATTAAAATAAAACAAAACAAACAAAAAACCATTTAAAAAATGTTAGTTTTAATTAACAAAAAACAACTCAAGTTGACAAAGAAAAGTTAACATCTGACCTGACCTCTCCAAATATGCTAAAAAATCTTTAAAAAAAAAAAGAAACACAGATACCTGCATTACCCTTGAAATAAGAAGTTAGTATCAAAAACACAACAGCAATTGGTCTTCATGATAATGAATATTAGAAAACAGAAATATTAGAAATAACAGTTTGAATGTTGAAAGTTCAAAAATACAAGAATTAGAATGAAATGTTCAAATCACAAAATAGTAAGTTTTATTATTACACATGGCAATGGATCATGAGGCACTTAAAAAATGCTCATAAATGATGGTCTTCCATCTCAAAATAATCTGGCCATATATTGCAAACTGGCTAAGAGGAGTTGTTCTAAAGTATAGGACTGTTGGAAGATATGCACATATCTTTAAGCATTGGGTGAGCTGTAAACTAAAGGAAGTCTCATAGCATTCAAAGTGATAGGGGTCTCTAGTGCTTCAACCACCCAGAACTAAAGTGCAGCAATTGGGAGGAGTTGGGCTGAAGTTCCTCTCCAGTGTCATTTTCATGAACTAGGTCTCTACTTTCCATTTAAGGGCTGGGTCTACTGGAATGTGTTTATCCAGAAATTAATTATTAACGAGTTGTTAAGTCGGTGATCAACATTACCACTAATGCCAAGGGTGACTAGTAATTGTAAATGAAAACAAAATAAACGATTTAGTAACTAACACAGTAAACCGTTGATATAGAATTTATTCCCTACTCATTAATCAACAAGGGAGACATGATCCTATCGCAGTCTATCAAGTTGGAATGCAGCAAATAAACACACAAGATAAATGTAACTAAGTAGACAAAGATTAACTAAAGAGATGATAACAAGATAGGATTGCTAGTTTCTAGTATGAGACAAATGTTGACTTATACTACTTCTCAGCAACAGTTAGTTAGTCGTCAGATTATTTTGATCATACATTGAACAATTGTCCATAAGTGATCAGATCTCCTCCCCAACAAATCCAGCAGTGTGAAACGACAAATTGATTCTTTCTTGACAACATCCCTCTTGACTAACATGAAGATCATGGAGTCATACCAGGACTGCTGATTCACAAAACTTTATCATCTAGACTTTCTTTCCAAGCAATCGGTCGGGTTAGGGATATACAATCATCTATCTTTATGATGTAGCCCACACAAAATGTGTCAACAATGGATGTACCCACAATGTTTGATTTCCTTCAAAGAACATAGCCAGGATGTAAGAACATCATAGTGCAGGTGCAGAATCCTTGAAGTGGAACCTTTAGTTGAGTTGGTACGACAATCCACATGAAGTAGCTGAAAGTAATTGGTGTCAAACAAATCCAAAAGTGGTTATTGAACAGCTCACAATGTCATGGCATAAACTGTAAACCATGACGAGAAAAGGTCACATACACACCACCTAATTCACCAAAGAGGACCAACACCAGGTACATGCACTCTGTAACATTCAATTGACCTTAACGCTGCTATCTACATTAGAGAGTTTAAATTAATCAGTGTCAAATGGGAATCCTGCAGTGGTCGATGCAACACAATCTTTATTCCACCATCTTGGAACCAAAAGTCCTCTCTCAGTAATGGAAAGTAATAGTAACACTGCCCTTAAACTTATTTCTGACTTGCAAGTAAATTATAAAGGGTAACAACTGCAGACAAAAAAAAAATGAATCCAACGAAATCTGACAAAATGGCTAAAAGTTCTGAACTAATATAAGTAATAAACATCTGGCTATATTGTCTCAAATTACACACATATACAAAATAAACACGAGGAATTGAGACATAAATGATGACTTATAGGTCTGAATATACACAAAAAAAAGGAAAATATAAGAATGATTGCAGTCAACTAAAGTCAGATCACACTGCTGGGAAAACTTTACAGTTAAATCACTGATTTATTTTAATAACAGTATAGTGGGAAATGTATGAATAGATAAGGATATTAAATTAACCGTAGATTACGATACCGTTGTAAAAGTTACCACATCAAAACACAAATTCTTCCAAATTTGACATTTTGCTGTGTTCAAACTCTCCCCACCTTCCTCCCCATTTGCTACTTTCAGCGACCCCTGAGTGTTTGATTTGTTTCCATTGTTATTGGATACTCCCTCCCACCCCAGGTTTGTCCAATATACAAACAAATGGCTAGAGACTTGGAAAGGTTTGTCTAATATAAGAACAAATGGCTACAGGTGGAAAGGTTTGTCCAATATACAAACAAATTGCAAGAGAGTTGGAAAGGTTTGTCCAATATACAAACAAATTGCAAGAGAGTTGGAAAGGTTTGTCCAATATAAAAAACAAATTGCAAGAGAGTTGGAAAGGTTTGTCCAATATACAAACAAATTGCAAGAGAGTTGGAAAGGTTTGTCCAATATACAAACAAATTGCAAGAGAGTTGGAAAGGTTTGTCCAATATACAAACAAATTGCAAGAGAGTTGGAAAGGTTTGTCTAATATAAGAACAAATGGCTACAGGTGGAAAGGTTTGTCCAATATACAAACAAATTGCAAGAGAGTTGGAAAGGTTTGTCCAATATACAAACAAATTGCAAGAGAGTTGGAAAGGTTTGTCTAATATAAGAACAAATGGCTACAGGTGGAAAGGTTTGTCCAATATACAAACAAATTGCAAGAGAGTTGGAAAGGTTTGTCTAATATAAGAACAAATGGCTACAGGTGGAAAGGTTTGTCCAATATACAAACAAATTGCAAGAGAGTTGGAAAGGTTTGTCCAATATACAAACAAATTGCAAGAGAGTTGGAAAGGTTTGTCCAATATACAAACAAATTGCAAGAGAGTTGGAAAGGTTTGTCCAATATACAAACAAATTGCAAGAGAGTTGGAAAGGTTTGTCCAATATACAAACAAATTGCAAGAGAGTTGGAAAGGTTTGTCCAATATACAAACAAATTGCAAGAGAGTTGGAAAGGTTTGTCCAATATACAAACAAATTGCAAGAGAGTTGGAAAGGTTTGTCCAATATAAGAACAAGTGGCTAGAAGTGGAAAGATTTCTTAGTCCCTATACAGTGAAGTCCCTGTTTCTTTCTCCTTATATTGGTCACATAGTTGACTGACCAACTTTTTTACTGACCCTGTGGTAAATGAGTTTACATAAGTCTTCTCCCACACTGACATTGGTAAATCACTTTACATAAGTCTTCTCCCATGCTGACAGTGGTAAATGAGTTTACTTAAGTCTTCTCCCACACTGACAGTGGTAAATGAGTTTACATAAGTCTTCTCCCACACTGACAGTGATAAATGAGTTTACATAAGTCTTCTCCCACACTGACAGTGGTAAATGAGTTTACATAAGTCTTATCCCATGCTGACAGTGATAAATGAGTTTACATAAGTCTTATCCCACATTGACAGTGGTAAATGAGTTTACATAAGTCTTATCCCACACTGATAGTGGTAAATGAGTTTACATAAGTCTTATCCCACACTGATAGTGGTAAATGTGTTTACATAAGTCTTATCCCACACTGACAGTGGTAAATGAGTTTACATACTTCTCCCACACTGACAGTGGTAAATCACTTTACATAAGTCTTCTCCCATGCTGACAGTGGTAAATGAGTTTACTTAAGTCTTATCCCACACTGACAGTCCTCAATTAAAATTATCTTGATAGGAAGCAGCCTCTTGTGTTAATATATTTTTTTCCAACTGTTTTAGTTGTAGACTTTTTGTCTCTTGCTATGTTATTTTGCTTTCTATTTCTTCTTCTGCGTTAACCTCTAGTCGTCATTATGAATACATTCAAAGAAAGCAGTCGTCAGCTCAAGGCTGGTGACACCTCCATAGAGCTTGTCCATGTATGTTATTGGTGATAGTCACAAGGGTCTTCTCTATTCATCATATGTTGGGCATGATTGTAGCTGATGTTCAGGAGTTATTTTGCCTGTGCCATAGTCACATTCATCAGTTTCTATCCTTTGTGTGTTGAAAATGTACTTCAATCTGTTGTAGCTTGTTCTTCTTCTACTTTCCTTCCACATTTGCCTGTCAGCATCGAGGGGAGATATAATTTGTGGTCTTTTGTTCTTCTGTTTGTCTCTGCTGCAGTTATGTTTCCTAGTGTTTCTAATATTCCGTCAATCCATCTCTTTTGTGGTCAGCCCTTGGGTCTGGTGTTCTCACAACATTTATTGAAGGCTAGTTGTGTTGTGTTTTGATCTTTCTGCTTTGTCATCTGGCCAAACCATTTTGTTCTTTCTTTATATATTCTATGGCAGGGATTATTCCTAGCTTTTTTCTCAGTTCTTCATTTTTTATCTTATCTCTCAGGCTGTTTCCTGTCATTCATCTAACACATTTCATCCCAGTAGAGGATATTTTTCTTATTGTTCTTGCATATAGGGTCCAGGACTGGCATTGGTAGAACAATGTTGGGATGAAGATTGTATTGTATAGTGCTCATTTTGCCTCTAGAGTTATTTCCTTGTTTGACAATAGAAGTGATAGATGTCCAATAATTTGACAAGCTTTGTTACACCTTGAGTCTATTTCTGTTATTTGTAAATTGTCATTTGTCACTAGACTTCTTAACTGGACTACAAAGGACAAGAGGTAGGGTTCGATCCCAACCAACGGCTTCAGGTTCACCCAGCCCTTTATGGGTACCAGATTTTTTTCTGGGAAAGTAAAGCGGCATGGGCATATTACAGACTACATTACCCAAAAAATTATGTGCCGAAGGTCTGTAAAACTTATGTTCACTAACACCATATTCCCTATACGCCACTTGGCGTGACGGGGGTACTTTACTTTTTTTTTTTTACTAGACTTCTTAGGTATTTAAATTCCTCTACTTGGTTTAGTTGTCTGCCATCTATAATTAAGTTGATGTTCTGTTTCTCTTTTGTGATATTCATGACTTCTATTTTGTTGATGTTGATTTTCATATTGCATTTTGTGCCTGTTCTGTTGAGTTTATTGAAGTGTTCTTGTGGGTCTTCTATTCTCTATATGTTTTAATGCCTGATCATTTGCAAATAAAAGTTCATTGATCTCCTCTGTCTCTGATGGGTTGGCTAACTTGCATATATAGACCATGTATGTAATAAATACATTGATCTAACTTTGAAGTGGTCTGTGTAGCCTGCTGCTGTTCTGACTGTGCAGTTGCTGTTGATGTAGGAACTTTTCATTAGGTTGATTAGATGTTGGCTTACTCTGTGTGTTGTTAGTATCTCCCACAGTTGTTCTCTGTTTACTCTGTCGAATGATTTTTCCTGATCAATGAAAGCTATGTATACATTTTGATTGTGTTCTGTTGTCTTTTTTGCAAGCTGTTTTAATGTGAATAGAGTTTCAGTACATACTCTGTTTTTTTGGAACCCCATTTGAGAATTGCTTAACTGTAGTCCTAATATTGGTCTCAGCCTTTTTTTCCCCACAATTTTGGCGTATAGCTTTCCTACATGGCTGAAAAGTGATATACCTCTATATTGATTGCAGTCTCTCTTGTTACCTTTATTTTTCCATAAGGGTACGATGATTGCCTGTTGTCACCATTCTTGCAGGTTTTTGTTGTCTTATTGGTAGTTGTTATATTTAATAGGTCTTCGAAATATTCTTTCTATCTCTGTTGCATATGTTGGTTATTTGATATTGGCTGTCCGTCTTTGTCATTTATGAGCTCAGTAGGATCGTGGTTTTCTTTTATCGCTCTTGTGGTTTTTACTGCTTTGTAAAAATCTCTTGTGGCTGTCTTGAAGTCCCTGCTCATAATTTGTCAAAATTCTGTCCATTTGTTTTGCTTAGCTTCTTTGATCAAAATTTTAACTTTTTTTTCGAACTATGGCATATTTTCCATATTTTTCTTGGTTCCTATTCGCCCTCTAATTTTTAAACAGCTTCTTCTTTTCTTTAATTGCTTCTCTGATTGTTTCGTTCCACCACAGAGTGCTCTTTTTTCCCATCCTTTGTTCCTAGTTTTGTTCCACACACTGTTTTTGAGATGTTGATTACTCTTTTCTTAAACTATTTCCACTCTTCTTCTACTGTGCTTACTTCATTAGGGAGTTTCTTGAATTCCTCTGTTAGTTTTTTTTCTAGGGTTTTCCTTGATTTTTGATCTTTTAATTGTTTTATTTTTATTTCTTCTGTTTGTTTGCATATCTTCTCTTTGTTTTTGACTGTCTGAGTGTATTTATAACAATTTTATGATCCGTGTCATCTGTGTATTAGTGATAGCTCTGCTGTCAGTTACTCTTTTCTTGTTCTGTTGTCTTGTTTGTATAAAATCTATTTGGCTTCTGCATGTTGTGTCATTCCACTTGTACCAGGTGTATAATTGCAACTCTCTGTGTTTGAAGAATGTGTTGGTGATAAACAAATCATTTTGATTACATACTTGCGGCAGTTTGCTTCCTTTTAAATTTATTTCAGCTGCTTTATCGTCAAAGGGTCCCAGGATATTTCTGCCTGTTTAGTCTACAAATTGTTACTTGTTCTTTTCTGTTGAGCTGGTAGTAGGCATAATTTTTCTTCTAGCTCTGGTGTTCTGTATTCCATTTGCTCATGTTTTGTTTCTGATAAACCTCTTTGATTCCTTATAAGTTGTACTTGTGCTTCACTGGTATAGTTTTCCACCTTCCTTTACCAACCTGTCTGACTAATTGCTTTCAGGAATATTGCAGTGAGATGGCATCCACTAAATCACAGTTCTGCACCTCTAACAGAGTCTGTAGAGTTTTTCTACTTTTCTTTGACTCTGTTTTTCTCCTTTTCTTTGACTCTGTTTTTCTCCTTTCTGAACAATTCCATTGTGACCTTTGTTACCACGTATAAATGATGTACAATATTAGAATGAGACATTTCAATTAAAGCTGGCGAGAAAGAGAAATTTTACAACACATTGTGGTCAGAGGTAAAAATAATGGCAAGAAAGACATTTGGAGACAACTGAACCAAATGGCAAGGGTTATAGTGTTGTAAAAGCAATAAAAGAGCAGCAAATGTGAAATATGAAGGCTTATGATATGAAACAAAATTGGTTTAAGCTCATGTTATATTAAATGGTATAACAGAAAAGAGGCAGTTATAATTCATTTAAGCAAAAGCAGGTGGTCAGCTAGGGTTTACCACAGCATCTGGTACTGTCATCTACAATAAAGCAAATGAAACGGCAACATCTAACTACATCACAAAACAATCAATCAAAACCAAAAAACAAAGAATAGTTACAATAATCATTAATCTTAGTAGAAATTACAAAACAAAACCAAAAAACACTCCTGCTAAGGATCTACAGAAAATAATCAAATATGAGCAGTTCTTTCATGAACCTGTATAAGAAAAGAAAAAAGCCAATAATATTTTGTGACAATACAACAATTCTATGTACAGTTCCATACAGTATAATACAGTTTCTTCCTATTTTGGCACACCAGTTTAGGAATGTGCGAGTCAGCTTCAGTGTTAAAAGTTCATTAAGAGAAGATACATCTTTAACTTGTAAGTTCATTGTAAGCACAACTTTTTTACACGACATTATTCCAATATTTCAGGCAATTGTGGTAGATATGCACAAAACATAAAATGGCAGCATTGTTAACATGATCAATTCTCACAAGAATGTTCAATTAGCAATCATTTGTGTGCAGTGACTAGAATAACAAGTTATGGTGTGTGTATGTAGAATATCAACAACAGCCATTAGATTTAAATAAAAAATTAATAATAGAAATGACAGAAAAATAATTTCAGGAATTTGCTTGCAGTCAGGGATTCTCAAAGGTTCTTTGTGCTTGGACTCCTTTAGCAGTCGGATGAAACTTATGGATCTATTTGGCCAGTCCATAGAAGCCTATATTTTACTTTGACAGTTGTAGTGAAGTATATGGGCCACTTTGAAAATATGGTGAAGTCTACAGAGTGCAGTTAAAAATATGGACAATTGTAGTGAAGTATATGGGCCACTTTGAAAGTATGGTGAAGTCTACAGAGTGCAGTCAAAAATATGGACAATTGTAGTGAAGTATATGGGCCACTTTGAAAGTATGGTGAAGTCTACAGAGTGCATTCAAAAATTTGGTAGAATGTATGGGCTACATTAAATATGTTGTAAATCTATGGACTACTTTTACTCTTTCCGTACGTTTTGATGCGCCGTACGTCATGCTGATTTCGTTCTTGTACGTTTAGCAGCAGAGTCTATCTCTATCTATCTATCTATTGTCCTTTCGAGCCGAAGACGGCACATAGGGCAGAACCACAATCTCAAAAACAAAAACCTTGCGTGCCAAAGTGGCACATCTTGCAGAGATCACTGCTCTAAAATATATGGCGCTGTTTCCATAACAATACTTTTTACAATGACAGCTTGTCAAGCCATCGATCAACCTCCTTAGTCGCCAGAGTGCATCACTTTAAATTTGATTTGTGTAAACCGCCATCAAACCATATTCTTTTTACATGTCTTGTATTATCTTGGTATTGGTGAAATCTAATTCCTTGTTTATATATAATTATGTTTTAGATAAATATAAACATGTAGATTGATGTTTAAAACCATGAAAAATTGTTCTATAAAATCACTTCCATCGCACTGATAAATACCTTCAGTTCTGAAAGAGTTAATATGTCGGGAGGTTTAAGGACCACCTTACAAGTGTGGTAAAGTCTATGGACTACCATATCAATAAGATAAAGTTAATGACCCACTTTGACAGTGTGTTCATAGACCAACTCAATAGTGCATCTATGGACCAATTAGACAGTGTGTTCACAGACCAACTCAATAGTGCATTTATGGACCAATTTGCCAGTGTGTTCACAGACCAACTCAATAGTGCATCTATGGACCATTAGACAGTGTGTTCACAGACCAACTCAATAGTGCATCTATGGACCAATTTGACAGTGTGTTCCTAGACCAACTCAATAGTGCATCTATGGATCAATTCAACATTTCATGATCCCATGGTGAGGGAAGAAAAGAATAGAGCCACTGTCCTCTGCCATGTCTGTTGTATGAGATCACTAAGGAGGTTAGGGTCAAGGTCTTTGACAGGGCTACAGTTCACACATCTGGTATAAAAAAGTAAAGAGTCCTGTCATACCAAGTAGCATATAGGGAATATGGTGTTAGTGACCATAATTTTTACAGATCACCACATAATTTTTGGAGTAATGTGGTCTGTATTGTGCCCGTGCCGCTTTACTTTCTCAGAAAAAAATTTGGTACCCATTTAAGGCTGGGTGAACCTGGTAGGATCGACCTCTTGTCCTTTGTAGTTCAGTTCAGTTCACTAACCACTGAGCTGCAGTGGCTCCCTTTTTATGCATCTCAACTGAAGCCATTTTCAGTGCTTTTGCTAGTTTTTGGCAGACATACTTCCCACTGGGGATCACATTGAGGGGAGGATCTAAGCATTATGGAGTTGTCTGTCATGCAATGGAAATACATTTGTAAAAAATACGACGATCATTATTTTCAAGAGGACGTGAACTTCCATGGTATATGGTGGATAGGCGGCGGGAACAATTGAAGGCTATGCATGAAAAGTTTTCCTTGTTGCAGTTTCCTCATATTCCAAGTCCGGCTTGTTGCAGGAGCTACTGAGTTAAGTGCTCTGTGCACACCGTGAGCTGTGTGTCTCATCCGTTTTGGTCATGTTTCGATATTCCAATTGTTTACGATGAATGATGACATCGTATGACAGGGAACCGTTGGCTGTGTTCACTTTCTGCACGGTTTTGCCTTATGTCTTTTGACGTGTGCTGAGACTGCTACGATGGGGACTACAGTTACATTTCTTTGTTTGGGAGATGAGATATTAATTCGGATGATTACGCTGGCACGGGCGGTTGAGCAATTATGGATTTTAAATTGTTTGCAGTGATACCGGGGCCTTCCATAACCAAATAATCAAATCAAATCAAAGCAATGGAAATGATCTTTTGACCAGACTAAACCAACAAATTTGATAATCTAATATTATATGGTGGTCTTCTGATGTGATTTATATGTGAGAGATGATCACTATTGCAATTTAGAAGTAGTGATGATTGCAAACATTTCAAGACAACAGCTGTAAAATTATGTGAAAATACCTGAGATAACAATTGCTAACATTATCAATGTCTACAGACCACACTTATACGTAGTGGAATTTAAAAATCCACTTAGTTTCAGCAATTAAGATAACGTGATCCCAGAAGTCTCCCCACAGACACCAAAGGAGCCCATGAGCTCATGGTGAAGAGTAACCTGAAGCTGATGACAAGCAACCGATCAGTTTAATGTAGTCATAATTCAAGATATGTGCAATGCAACTAATACAAGATTGTGTGATCAATGCATGCTGGTGCAAGAACATGCAACAATTCCAGCCAAAGTTAATGTGGCATATTAGTAGGAAAACTGGAAAATGTTCACCATTCCAAAATACATTTAAAGTAGATACACCCCTATAGTCGAAGTGCATTTAATCATTTCAAAGTATTTTAACTTATTTTAATCAAAGTACATTTAATAATATCAGCCGATAAACAATTACAATCAAAGTACATTTAATCTTATAATTCAGAATAGATTTAATCATGTCAGTTGAAGTACATATTGTAAACATATCAAAGTACAATTAATCACATCAGTCAAATATATAAAAGCATAAAAAATACATTTATAAAAAAATTACTAATTGAAAAAGCAATCAGTCTAGGAAAAACATGTAAACTCTTCCTTTTAGTACAACTTTCAACTCTTAACTCTCGTTCAAACATAAAATACACATATCTTTTCTGTCAACCATACAGTATACAATTCTTTTTTTTTTAAAACATACAACAAGCAATTAATCTCTTCCAAACAATTAAGATGTACAATTTTTCCTTTTCTAAGCAAATGACATACAACTTTTTCATTTATGTATAGGTTATTATATAATCCACAGCACGTACAACTTTTTCATTTATGTATAGGTTATTATATAATCCACAGCACGTACAACTTTTTCATTTATGTATAGGTTATTATATAATCCACAGCACGTACAACTATTCTAGATTGAAAATGAACACATTCCAGAGCTTTAATTAACACATGGGTTCACTAACAAAGTTCTATCGAACCAATAACTGACACATGGGTTCACTAACAAAGTTCTATCGGACCATTAACTGACACATGGGTTCACTAACAAAGCTCTATCGAACCAATAACTGACACATGGGTTCACTAACAAAGTTCTATCGGACCATTAACTGACACATTGTTTCACTAAGCTCTATTGGACCATTAACTGACACATTGTTTCACTAACTAAGCTCTATCGGACCATTGACTGACACATTGTTTCACTAACTAAGTTCCATCGGACAATTAACTGACACAAAAGTTCACTAAAAAAGTTCCATCGGACCGTTAACTGACACATTGTTTCACTAACTAAGCTCTATTGGACCATTAACTGACACATTGTTTCACTAACAAAGTTCTATCGAACCATTAACTGACACATTGTTTCACTAACAAAGTTCTATCGAACCATTAACTGACACATTGTTTCACTAACAAAGTTCTATTGAACCATTAACTGACACATTGTTTCAATAACAAAGCTCTACAGACCATTAACTGACACATTGTTTCACTAACAAAGCTCTATCGAACCATGAACTGACACATTGTTTCACTAACAAAGCTCTATCAAACCATTAACTGACACATTGTTTCACTAACAAAGCTCTATCGAACCAATAACTGACACATTGTTTCACTAACAAAGCTCTATCGGACCATTAACTGACACATTGTTTCACTAACAAAGTTCTATTGGACAATTAACTGACACAATATTTCACTAAAAAAGTTCCATCGGACCATTAACTGACATATTGTTTCACTAACAAAGTTCTATCGAACCAATAACTGACACATTGTTTCACTAACTAAGCTCTATTGGACCATTAACTGACACATTGTTTCACTAACAAAGCTCTATCGAACCAATAACTGACACATTGTTTCACTAACAAAGCTCTATCGAACCATGAACTGACACATTGTTTCACTAACAAAGTTCTATTGGACAATTAACTGACACAATATTTCACTAAAAAAGTTCCATCGGACCATTAACTGACATATTGTTTCACTAACAAAGTTCTATCGAACCATTAACTGACACAATGTTTCACTAACAAAGTTCTATTGGACAATTAACTGACACATTGTTTCACTAACAAAGTTCTATCGAACCATTAACTGACATATTGTTTCACTAATAAAGTTCCATCAGACAATTAACTGACACAATATTTCACTAAAAAAGTTCCATCGGACCATTAACTGACATATTGTTTCACTAACTAAGCTCTATCGAACCATTAACTGACACATTGTTTCACTAACTAAGCTCTATTGGACCATTAACTGACACATTGTTTCACTAACAAAGATCTATCGAACCATTAACTGACACAATGTTTCACTATCAAAGCTCTATCGAACCATTAACTGACACAATATTTTACTAATAAAGCTCTATCGGACCTTAACTGACACAATATTTCACTAACAAAGCTCTATCGAACCATTAACTGACACAATATTTCACTAACAAAGTTCTATCGAACCATTAACTGACACAATATTTCACTAACAAAGCTCTATCGAACCTTAACTGACACAATATTTCACTAACAAAGCTCTATTGAACCATTAACTGACACAATATTTCACTAACAAAGCTCTATCGAACCATTAACTGACATATTGTTTCACTAACAAAGTTCTATTGGACAATTAACTGACACAATATTTCACTAAAAAAGTTCCATCGGACCATTAACTGACATATTGTTTCACTAACAAAGTTCTATCGAACCATTAACTGACACATTGTTTCAATAACTAAGCTCTATTGGACCATTAACTGACACAATATTTCACTAACAAAGCTCTATCGAACCTTAACTGACACAATATTTCACTAACAAAGTTCTATCGGACCATTAACTGACACAATATTTCACTAACAAAGTTCTATTGGACCATTAACTGACACAATATTTCACTAACAAAGCTCTATCGAACCTTAACTGACACAATATTTCACTAACAAAGTTCTATCGGACCATTACCTGACACAATATTTCACTAACAAAGTTCTATTGGACCATTAACTGACACAATATTTCACTAACAAAGCTCTATCGAACCTTAACTGACACAATATTTCACTAACAAAGTTCTATCGGACCATTAACTGACACAATATTTCACTAACAAAGTTCTATCGGACCATTAACTGACACAATATTTCACTAACAAAGTTCTATCGAACCATTAACTGACACAATATTTCACTAACAAAGCTCTATCGAACCATTAACTGACACAATATTTCACTAACAAAGTTCTATCGGACCATTAACTGACACAATATTTCACTAACAAAGTTCTATCGAACCTTAACTGACACAATATTTCACTAACAAAGTTCTATCGGACCATTAACTGACACAGAATTTCTGTGAATGCATCAAATAAAGGTTGTTTTGAAGATGGAGACAAATAATAATAAATGAATATTATTATAGAGGGAAACTTCCGAGGTGATAAATTAGCAAATCAATTCAGAGGAAGAGATATATTTACAGCACTCAGAAAAAAAGACAAATAATCAACAACTGAAAAAAAAACAAAGAACAATATATGGTCTGAAACAGGATTGAACCCGTACTCCTTGGCACAGCACCTTGCTGTGAGAAGTAAAACACTAGGGAACACAGCCAACTCAGCTAACTTTTGTGTTTTGGAGAACTTTGGATTACTTCGTGTACAATTTAAAAAAAAAATAATAGTTAGTTAGTTATGGCAATAAAGAAGGTCTTCATGTGATAAAAAACAAAAAAACAAAAGACAACAATGAAAATAAGGAGAAGAAAAAATATAAAATAAATAATATATGATTTCACATCTACACTGGAAAACAACACTACAGAGTGATTTACTAGCTACAATAAAAAGTCTTCAACCCAGAACAGCAAATAAAAAAGCAACACTTCCCTCCATAGTGGTTAGTGACCATATTTGTCAATGACCATATCATTGGCCAGGTCACCTTTATTTCCTAGAAAAATCTCTGGTACCCATTTTTAGAGGCTAGGTAAACCCAAAAACCTTGTCGGTCCAAAATATAGTTTTTAAAAATCTGCTACTTCTGGGAACTGAACTCGGACAAAAACAATTTGAAAAATGCAAAAATTTTTTGGGGGGGGAATATAAGGCAGGCTTAGAAGACAATAGATTAATAGATTAATTAAATAACAGAGAGCACATTGCCATGCTTGTTATACTCATAGCAATGACCACGTAAACATTCCATTTGTTCTCAGTATTGAGAGATAGCATAGGCAAGTGAAAATTAGCAATACTTAATTCATTTTAATATTATTAGAATGAAATTCATTAAAAAACTAATCCGCAGGAAATAAACAAAAATTATATTTAAAAAAAGTATCAAGTACTTTCAAAAGAACTATAAGAATGATGGTGAAGGTTCTCCATGCTATATACTACAATAGATTAATTAGTTTGTATTGTTGTTTATCATTGTTACTGTGGCGATGTTTGAGCAGAAACACCAGCCTAGTATAATTGTAAGATCCCAAATACATTTAAAACTAGCCTAACACATTTTTTCTATTGAGTCAACATTTGGTTTTAGCCTTAATGTACACACACAGCAATCTCAGAAACATCTAACTATATTCAATCACATACAACAATCTCAGAAACATCCAACTATCTTCAATCACATACAACAATCTCAGAAACATCCAACTATCTTCAATCATATACATCATCATCATCATCATCATGTACCCTGCCGGTTGGCGTAGGCGATCATGTCCCTCCACAATCTTCTATCTACAGTGCATCGTATCAGTTCTGTTGTTGACTGTTTTCCATGCCATGACACCAAGCTATCCAGTATTTTCTCTCTTTGTCATCCGCGATCTCTCTTTCCTCTTATTTTGCCAGTTGTAGCCAAGTATTCCAACTTTCCTCTTCTCATGATGTGCCCAAAAAATGTTGATTGCTTCTTTCTGATGTTTTTTTAAGAGCTCCCTTTTTGTGTTGGCCTCTTTGAGAACTTCCTCATTGGTCTTTTTATCTGTCCAGGGAACTACAACAATCTCAAAAACATCCAACTATCTTCAATCACATACAACAATCTCAGAAACATCCAACTATCTTCATTCACACACAACAATCTCAGAAACATCCAACTATCTTCAATCACACACAACAATCTCAGAAACATCCAACTATCTTCAATCACACACAACAATCTCAAAAACATCCAACTATCTTCAATCACACACAACAATCTCAAAAACATCCAACTATCTTCAATCACACACAACAATCTCAAAAACATCCAACTATCTTCAATCACACACAACAATCTCAAAAACATCCAACTATCTTCAATCACACACAACTATCTCAAAAACCTCCAACTATCTTCAATCACACACAACAATCTCAGAAACATCCAACTATCTTCAATCACATACAACAATCTCAAAAACATCCAACTATCTTCAATCACACACAACAATCTCAAAAACATCCAACTATCTTCAATCCTACACAACAATCTCAAAAACATCCAACTATCTTCAATTACACACAACAATCTCAAAAACATCCAACTATCTTCAATACAAAGACAAACCCAATTCATGTCAAGACACAGCCCCTGCTGAACTACAACTTTCCCACACAGCTCTGGCAATCCAGTTCTATTTCACTACAGTAAAATAAGGCAATGTTTGCATACATAATAACTCAAGTTGACAAGACAAAAAGGTGATGAGCTGCATGTATCCATAATTGTGTGAAGAAAAACCTTCACATGACAACAACAACTATCATCTACTTGCTTTCACTGTATTCACAACCTTGATATGTTTATGCCATAGATATATTATGTATATCTTTCCATTTAAAAAAGAAAGTGCTTGGTGATTTGTTATTATACATAATAATCCCCATAAGATGCAAATGCTAATTCCAGTTTCAATTACATTCAATTTAGCTTAATTTAAGATTGAGTTTTATAAAATATCTTGCAGTCTTAAAGAAGACACATCAACAAATTAAAGAGGAAATATATGGCTGATACTTAATGTAACTTGAATTAGTGAAGAAAAGTAAAGATGGTTAGGGTAGCTTATAAAAATGTAACATATAGTTAATATGTCAAGGGGAAAAAAAAAGAAATTATGTAATATATTGCAAAACAAGTATAAGTATTAATAATGTGATCCAACTTCAATACTTTTGTTATCAATTAATTTAAATAACATGTAAATCCAAAATGGCATACCAAAATTAAGTTTTGGTTGCATAATGAAAGAAAGGTTGCACTTCACTTACAGGCAAAAAGTTATATACAATAATACATTGAACCTCTGTACAAAGACATTATATCATGGCATGTATCTGTTAGAGAGTTTATAACGCTGCTGCTTAATGGCCTGTGAAGCTTAATGGAGTTTAAAACATGAAACAGCTTAATGGAGTTTAAAACATGAAACAGCTTAATGGAGTTTAAAACATGAAACAGCTTAATGGAGTTTAAAACATGAAACAGCTTAATGGAGTTTAAAACATGAAACAGCTTAATGGAGTTTGAATAATGAAACAGATTAATGGAGTTTGAATAATGAAACAGATTAATTGGAATATGGATAATAAAACAGTTTCGAGAATTTTAAATAATTAAACAGCTTAAGGAAGTTTGAAATACGAAACAGCTTAATAGAGTTTAAATAAACAATGAAACAGCTTATTAATGGAGTTTCAATAAACAATGAAACAGCTTATTAATGGAGTTTGAAACATGAAACAGATTAATGGAGCTTGACCAGTGAAACATGTCTTCATCTCCAAAGAGAAAAATACGGAAAGCATCAAAATCAGCAAATATTTTTATCTTGAGAAATAATGTCAAGAACCTGGCATTAAAATCATGACTGTACACAAAGTTATGATGGTCATAGTTTCATGTACATAATGTTATGGTTGAATAAACATGTATTATTACACAAGAAAGTCACCATGAGCACAAATAGCGAAAAAAGGAATTAAAGAAGAAAGCAATATATGAGGCACATTTATCACAGTAACACCTTTCATTGTCAACGAATCAGAAACTATTATTATCTTAAATGCAAACAACATTAATGCAAGAAGATGCAATGTTTTGTATTTTATCCCATTTGCTGAAATATCTATGCTTAGATTTCTTCATTTGTTTACACATAACTGTATAAATCAACATATAATTCCAGCATTCCATGTACCATAGCTTAGGGAATGTCAATAACATTTTCCAGTTTCTACTCAAAAAGTGACCTGGCTTACTGACTTCTTCTTCTACCTTTCAGCTTCCAGTGGAACATAGGTCTTCAAGAAACACTTTCCAAATCACCCTGTTTCTTGCCATTCTTTTAAGATCATTGCATGTCTTTCTCATACTCTTCATCTCTGCTTTCACCTGCCTTCTCCAATAATATTTTAGTCTTCCTCTTTGCCTCTTCCCCTGGAGACTCCAAAGAAGTACCTGTTGTGTAACTCTGTTGGCTTCTGCAGTGTGCGTCCTTTCCAGCACCATAATCTTCGCTGTATCTCTTTATTTGACTGGTACTTTTTCATAATTCTATGTTACTGATTGTGTCCTGCCATTTCCATCCATTTATTCTGGGCAATCATCCATTAATGAAGGTTTGTATCTTCATGATCGTCATTTTTGTTGTTTCCCATGTTTCACAGCCATATAATAGGTCTGATTTAACACTGGAGTTCAAAATTTATATTTTTGGCACACTGACTACATCACCCAAAAATGAGCTGTTGGTCATGGAAAATAATAATTATCTTCCCCTATGTTTCTAGATATGGAGGCAACCTTAAACTCATGAGCATATTCCAATTATCTCTTAATCTATTATCCATTTGAGCTGATGATGGCACACAGGACCGAATTTCTAGACTCCACATGTCTGACAATCTTTGCTATTAAGTGTCAAGATCCGCATTGTATCCTGCCACAAGTTCCTGTTCTGGGCATGGGACTGATGTCTACCACCTCAGTGTTTTTTTAATATTTTTCTAGGATGGTCTCTAATTATTTGTACTCAATTTACCATTTGAGTGTTTGTTTCTTCTCATCACATGGCCAACATATGACCACCTTCTTCTCTTGTTGTTTCTTCTCATCACATTGCCAACATATGACCACCTTCTTCTCTTGTCTCTTCTCATCACATGGCCAACATATGACCACCTTCTTCTCTTGTTGTTTCTTCTCATCACATGGCCAACATATGACCACCTTCTTCTCTTGTTGTTTCTTCTCATCACATTGCCAACATATGACCACCATCTTCTCTTGTTTCTTCTCATCACATGGCCAACATATGACCACCATCTTCTCTTGTTTCTTCTCATCACATGGCCAACATATGACCACCTTCTTC
This sequence comes from Megaustenia siamemsis, assembly GCA_032433765.1. Taxonomy (NCBI): domain Eukaryota; kingdom Metazoa; phylum Mollusca; class Gastropoda; order Stylommatophora; family Ariophantidae; genus Megaustenia; species Megaustenia siamemsis. Next base: position 33,687,352 of record JAVIAB010000091.1, on the reverse strand, counting down.
TCTTGTTTCTTCTCATCACATGGCCAACATATGACCACCTTCTTCTCTTGTTGTTTCTTCTCATCACATTGCCAACATATGACCATCTTCTTCTCTTGTTGTTTCTTCTCAACATATTGCCAACATATGACCACCTTCTTCTCTTGTTGTTTCTTCTCATCACATGGCCAACATATGACTGCCTTCTTCTCTTGTTTCTTCTCATCACATGGCCAACATATGATCACCTTCATCTCTTGTTTCTTCTCATCACATGGCCAACATATGACCACTTTCTTCTCTTGTTTCTTCTCATCACATGGCCAACATATGACCACCATCTTCTCTTGTTTCTTCTCATCACATGGCCAACATATGACCACCATCTTCTCTTGTTTCTTCTCATCACATGGCCAACATATGACCACCTTCTTCTCTTGTTTCTTCTCATCACATTGCCAACATATGACCACCTTCTTCTCTTGTTGTTTCTTCTCATCACATTGCCAACATATGACCACCTTCTTCTCTTGTTGTTTCTTCTCATCACATGGCCAACATATGACCACCTCCTTCTCTTGTTTCTTCTCATCACATGACCAACATATGACCACCATCTTCTCTTGTTTCTTCTCATCACATTGCCAACATATGACCACCATCTTCTCTTGTTTCTTCTCATCACATGGCCAACATATGACCACCATCTTCTCTTGTTTCTTCTCATCACATGGCCAACATATGACCACCTCCTTCTCTTGTTTCTTCTCATCACATGACCAACATATGACCACCATCTTCTCTTGTTTCTTCTCAATACATGACCAACATATGACCACCATCTTCTCTTGTTTCTTCTCATCACATGACCAACATATGAGCACCTTCTTCTCTTGTTGTTTCTTCTCATCACATGACCAACATATGACCACCTTCTTCTCTTATTGTTTCTTCTCATCACATGACCAACATATGACCACCTTCTTCTCTTGTTGTTTCTTCTCATCACATGGCCAACATATGACCACCTTCTTCTCTTATTGTTTCTTCTCATCACATTGCCAACATATGACCACCTTCTTCTCTTGTTGTTTCTTCTCATCACATGGCCAACATATGACCACCTTCATCTCTTGTTGTTTCTTCTCATCACATGGCCAACATATGACCACCTTCTTCTCTTATTGTTTCTTCTCATCACATTGCCAACATATGACCACCTTCTCTTGTTGTTTCTTCTCATCACATGACCAACATATGACCACCTTCTTCTCTTGTTGTTTCTTGTCATCACATGACCTACATATGACCACCTTCTTCTCTTGTTGTTTCTTCTCATCACATAGCCAACATGTGACTGCCTTCTTTTCTTGTTGTCTCTTCTCATCACATGACCAACATATGACCACCTTCTCTTGTTTCTTCTCATCACATGACCAACATATGACCACCTTCTCTTGTTGTTTCTTCTCATCACATGGCCAACATATGACCACCTTTTCTTGTTGTCTCTTCTCATCACATAGCCAACATGTGATTGCCTTCTTTTCTTGTTGTCTCTTCTCATCACATAGCCAACATATGACCACCTTCTTCTCTTGTTGTCTCTTCTCATCATGGCCAACATATGACCGCCTTCTTTTCTTGATTATAGATGATATTTTTGGATGATTTGCCATTTCTCTTAATTCTCCACTAGTCTTGAATTCATCCCAAGGTACATGAAGTATCTTCCTGAGGCATTTGTTTTCAATGCAACTAATTTATTTTCGATTTCTTTAGTTGTTTTTTCCAGCTCTCACATGCATATAAGGGTGGATAATACATTTGATTTGAAAATCCTGAGCTTTGTTTTTGTGATTATTAATTTTGATTTCCATATTTTATCAAGGTTTCAGAAAGTCTTTGCTGCCTTTACTATTCTGATCCTAATTTCTTTCTTTGTGTTTCCTTCTTGATCTATGCAACTTTCAGGACACAAAGTGATCTATTTCTATTGATCTCCTTCAAGGTATATTTTTTCTTCTGGACAAATGTAGTTTTTCATTACTTTCATTCTTTCTTGGTTGATCTCTAATTTCTTGTTTTGCTGGCTATTGATGACAGTGCATTTGTTGTTTCTTCTTGTATCATGTAGACACTGCTGCTGTTACGAACTGCACCATCTGCAAAATTAAGGTTCTCTAATTAAGATCCAAGTGTCCATCCAATGCTTTTGTTACAGTATTTCTGTCCCCCTTTGTTACCTGTACAGTACATCTGCATTATGAAGTCGATGGCAATTTTAAATAACAAGGGAAATAAAATACATAGGAAAAATAAAAAAATGGTATGTAAGAAGCTTTACGTGATAAGTGGACGACACAGACTAAACAACGTTTTGGCCCAATTCAACCTTCATCAGGAACAAACAAAAAAACACACACACAAAACTAATAACGAAACAACCAAAACAAAAACGATCGAAATGTGTTAAAGAAAACAAAAATAACTATCCTGTCAAAACAAAAGAAAATTGCAACCAAGTGCGGCTGTCGTGAACGTAGAGAAATGTGCCAAAATGTGCGTAAATGCACACAGAACCAGAGGAGTTCAAACAGGGGTCAGTGTGCAAACACAAAGGATTGCAATACAATCGAATAGTAGACTAACAGGTGTTGTAATCCTTTGTGTTTGCACACTGACCCCTGTGTTAACTCCTCTGGTTCTGTGTGCATTTACGCACATTTTGGCACGTTTCTCTACGTTCACGACAGCCGCACTTGGTTGCTATTTTCTTTTGTTTTGACAGGATAGTTATTTTTGTTTTCTTTAACACGTTTAGATCGTTTTTGTTTTGGTTGTTTCGTTATTAGTTTTGTGTGTGTGTGTTTTTTTGTTTGTTCCTGATGAAGGCCTATTGGGCCGAAACGTTGTTTAGTCTGTGTCGTTAACTTATCACGTAAAGCTTCTTACTTACCATTTTTTTATTTTTCCTCACATTCAGCTTTACTGCAGCTTAGCATTTTTATGCCTTAACCCTTTACTAGACATAAAATACATCCTTGTTTTCATCATCATCAAGTACCGGGCCTAGTGGCGTAGGTGATCATATCTCTCCACAACTTTCTATCTCGGCAGCTATTTTTCTTTTCTGTCGTTGACCTTCTGCCAAGCCATTCTCTTAAGCTGTCTGTTATTTTTTTCTCTTTGCTTCCCCCTATCTCTTTGTCCCTCAATTTTTCCAGTTGTTACAATATATTCCAGTTGTTCTCTTCTCATTACATGGCCAAAAAATGATGAATGTCTCTTCCTAACATTGGAAATTAGCTCTCTTTTTGCTTTGACCTCTCTCAGAACCTCTTCATTACTCTTATTAGCTGTCCATGGTACTCTCAACATTCTTCTGTAAAACCACATTTCTACAGACTCCAGTGATTTTCTTGTCTGTTGTCCTATTGTCCATGACTCGCATCCATATGTTAAGACTGGCTCTACGTAACATTTAAGAACTCTTTTTCTTGTTTCTATTGTCAAAAATGGATTGCATAGTATTTTCCTCATTTTTTGGAAAGCTGCTTTTGTCTGAGCCATTCTGCATCTCACCTCTTTTGTACATCTTCCGCTGAGGTTAACAAAGTTCCCAAATATTTAAATTCATTTACCTGTTTTAATATTGTTCCACTTGTCTTTATTTTGCACTGAGGTGATGTCTTTTTCTTTGTTGTTACCATTTCCTCTGTCTTTTTGCTATTAAGGCTGAGTCCTTTATTTTTGCTTTCTTTCACTATAATGTCTAACATTTTTTTTAACTCTTTTTCACTCTTAGCGATTAATACTGTATCATACCTTAGATCCTTGTTTTACTTCAGTTTAAATCTGAAAATATTCACTCAATCCTGCCTCTGTGCAAACTGCATAAGAGAGGCCATCATACAGATCCTAGATGATGATTTTAGGGGGTTTCCATATTGTCTCAGTATATTCCACAATGAGTCTCATTGTAGGTCATGTCTCAGTATATTCCACAATGAGAAATATCTGACTATGGCAAACTGTCAAATTTTGAAGAATTTGTGTTTTGATGCAGTAATTTTTACTATTGTATCATAATCTAGGATTAAATTATGGTTATCAATTGCTTTTAGCATCTTGGATGTTATATCACTTTAACCTGCAGCCTTGTTGTTACCCTTGAGCCTAACAGCTGTCTCTACTTCATTTAAGGTGAAGTCATCTAAATTAATAACAGTGAGGCTGGTGTGTTGCTTGTAAAATGTATTATGTGCCTTGCTGTTGGAAGATTGAGGATTTCCTTAAAGTGTTTGGCCCATTGTGACTTTATATCTTCACATGATATTAATATTGCTCCATATTTGTCAATAACAGGTGCCCCATTAGACTTTAACCATCAGGTTAAAGTTTCTATAGATGTTCTCATCTTTCAGTTTGAGGTTATCTATTACTTCTGAGACTTTGGTTTCTTGTGTCAGCCTTTCGATTTTAGTTTTATCTTTCAATTTCACATTCACAAGTTATGGTCACTGTTAACATCTGCCCCTCTGTATGCTTTTATACTTAACAAAGATGTTCTGAACTGTCTTCTAATATGCAGGTGGTCAATGAGATGTCTAGTTCTTCCATCAGGAGATAACCAAGTTGTTTTGTGTATCTGTTTGTGTGGAAATAATGTTCCAACTAAAATCAAACCTTATGTCAATCATAATTTAATTTTGTATCCATTTTGGCTTGTTGTTTTAACGCCTCCTTCCCATTGTCTTCTCAACTTGGTGTTGTCTTTTCATACTTTGGCATTCAAGTCACCCATAACATGAGAATGTTATGTTTAGGGATTTATTTACAAGTTGCTATAGTTGAAGACAAAACCCATATTTTATTTCATCTTCTGCCTCATTTGTAAATGTATAACACTATAATTGAGTCTTCCATGTCTTGATTTGTTGCGAGTTCTTATCAGGCACTTATTCACTAGCTCTCATTCTATTAGGCCTTTTGCAGCTGTATTCAATTATTATTTCCTTTTTTTGTGTTTTCCATCTTCTCTGCCTGAATTTACTATGGTTTTATTATTATCAACTGTCCTGTCTGTTCTTGACCATCACATTTTACTGATGCCCAAAGCATCGAGCTGATGATATCTATCCACCTACTTTGGCCAATGTTGTGGCCATTGATATGAGTTATTGAGTTATTTGTGGGTCATCATCATTGCACTCCGAACATGTCCATAGTTGCCTAGATCCCCTCCACAGTTATTGAGTTATTTGTGGGTCATCATCATTGCACTCCGAACATGTCCATAGTTGCCTAGATCCCCTCCACAGTTATTGAGTTATTTGTGGGTCATCATCATTGCACTCCGAACATGTCCATAGTTGCCTAGATCCCCTCCACAGTTATTGAGTTATTTGTGGGTCATCATCATTGCACTCCGAACATTTCCATAGTTGCTCAGATCCCCTCCACAGTTATTGAGTTATTTGTGGGTCATCATCATTGCACTCCGAACATGTCCATAGGTGCTCAGATCCCCTCCACAGTTATTGAGTTATTTGCGGGTCATCATCATTGCACTCCGAACATGTCCATAGTTGCCTAGATCCCCTCCACAGTTATTGAGTTATTTGTGGGTCATCATCATTGCACTCCGAACATTTCCATAGTTGCTCAGATCCCCTCCACAGTTATTGAGTTATTTGCGGGTCATCATCATTGCACTCCGAACATGTCCATAGGTGCTCAGATCCCCTCCTCAGCAATTCCCGCAGTGTCCAGCGACTGACGACTCCAGTTCTATGTTGGTTGATAAGTCTTCTTACACGGCCACTAAGTTTCTCATTTCTGGCTGTGCCCATCTTAACTCCCATTTCCATCATCCGAAGAAGTGACGTGGATCTGTGTTTGTCAAAGTCCTGTGCTCTTCCCACATCTCGGAGGGCATTGATAATGTACGCCCGATCCATTGGTTGCCCGTCCTCAATGACAGCGCAGCTAGCCAACCTGTCCACTCTTTCATTTCCCCATTTCCTTTTTTTCCCCATTGATATGACACGCCAGAAACTAATTTTAGTTACGATTTTGGGGCTAAAAGTTGAATTCACTGTCAGGTCTTGGTCTGGAATTCATCATTTATATCTAAAAGTTACAATTTCTTTTTCAATAACAATGAATGTTTCACAATGGTGGCCTGTTACCATCCATTGCAAAATCAAGTGGAAAAAAAATATCCTCCATTTTGGACCAGAAAACCTTAAAGTAAAACTAGAAAACTTAGTTTTGATTGGTCAATTCCATTAAAATAAAAATCATGGTAATTTTTTTTCATAAAAGATAATTTGCAGTAAAGAATATAAATAAATCTGTTAACATTAGTTACACTATTTCTCTAACCAGATGTAAATTTTGGCCGTTTATAATCAAGCTGCTGCCATTAAGTTAATGATCTGTCCTAGCTTTTTGACATTTTCAGACAAATGAACACAAAATCATCGATTACAAAAATGTCTTCAGTGTAATAATTGTCTATGAAAAAAATGTCCTCATTGTATTATATCTAATCCAATAAAGGTACAATGTCATATTCCACAAATTTGAAAATAATTTTTTGATGCCAAAATATTTGTGCTTTGAAACTGTTGATTCTCTTTCCTTCTTGCACATTGTCACAAATTGAAAAGGCATGTCCTACAGGTATAATATTTGAAACTGTCAAGTAAACATTCATGACTTTCTCAACATCTCAGAGATTGATTCCCCAAAACTGATAGCAAACATGCACTACTTTCTTAACATCTCAGAGATTGGTTCCCTGAATACTAGTAGTAAACATGCACTACTTTCTTAACATTTCAGAGATTGGTTCCCTGAATACTAGTAGTAAACGTGCACTACTTTCTTAACATTTCAGAGATTGGTTCCCTGAATACTAGTAAATGTGCACTATTTTCTAAACATCTCAGAGATTGGTTCCCTGAATACTAGTAGCAAATGTGCACTACTTTCTTAACATCTCAGAGATTGATTTCCCAAAACTAGTAGCAAATGTGCATTACTTTCTTAACATCTCAGAGATTGATTCCCCAAAACTAATAGTAAGCATGCATTACTTTCTTAACATCTCAGAGATTGGTTCCCTGAATACTAGTAGCAAATGTGCATTACTTTCTTAACATCTCAGAGATTGATTCCCCAAAACTAATAGTAAACATGCATTACTTTCTTAACATCTCAGAGATTGGTTCCCTGAATACTAGTAGCAAATGTGCATTACTTTCTTAACACCTTAGAAGCTGGTTACTTGAAAATGTTAGCAGGCATTCGCTACTTTCTTCAAATCTGAAATATTAGTTCCATGAATACTGTTAGTAAGCATGCATCACTTGCAGGTTCCTTGAAAATATTAGTACACGAGCATTGCTTTCTTAACATCTCTTAAACAGGTTTCTTGAAACTGTTAGTAAACAAGTATTTTATATCAGCAACCTCAGAAACACGCCTGAAACAACTCATCACAAAAATCTGAATGGAGGAGTTATAACTGTAGGCACACAGGGGAGGAAGCCAAACCATATGCAATAGTTGTTCAAGCATGTCTGTATGACCTCTTTGAAGTTAGTGATGCACAACCACAACAAATGAGCGGGTGCCCATGCCGTTGGCCAATGCTATAAAGAAGTTACATTTACCACTGCATGTCTGTCTACAGAATCAGTAGAGTCCTGATGTGGTTGCTGCTGCTGACTAGAGTGCAGCCATCTGTAGTATGAAGAGGTATCTGAATGTGGAGAACCAACAGGGATGTCACTGTTAAGGTAATTGTCATCCATTTGATGTGATTGCCGGATCAGCTCCCTGGCGGCCAGGTTCATCTCCTCCTGGGTCATGTTGGTAGCTTCAGCAATCTCACGCTGAAAGAATTGAGGGTCCACCCAGCGATTCAAGCCCTCATCTTGAAGAATCTGTATAATCCAAAGTTATTCATCATTATTTGTGTGGAAGCAAAGAAGATATGAAACGATATTTTGTGAATATACAAGCAGTAAATAGCATTTAATATTTAAATATTTACATTTTAACAACATTAATTTGATTGATTATTTATAAACACACTTGGTACTGTAAGCCACAAAAACTGGCTTTAGTTACGGATGCTCTGAATTCTGGAGCTAATTTTTGCAGATTTTAATTTGACATTTCTGCAATTATTTCCACTAAAACTTTGTCATTCTCTTAATTAACCTCCTTCCGACTTACAGATAAAATAATTTTTTTTAAATGTGCCAAAAAAAAAAAAAAAAAAAAAAATACGATGATGCTCGAGTGTGTTAAACTTCTTGGTAAGGATATTGATATGTTAATGGTCAAGATACATTATATTGGCTGAAAGCATTAGTGACTCATAGCTGACTGCTTGTATTAGGATCTGTGAGCCAAACCTTACCAATTCCCTACTTCACCTCTTTGTGGAGGCTCTGAAAACAGACAGAAAGTCTGGTCAGACGAGTAGAAATCAAAGAAAGAAGGCATCCAGTTACTCAAAAATGCAGTGATTAAAGTCAGATGTTTTGGGCCAAAAGGTGCAAATATCACAGCTTTCTGCAAATTACTAATCAATTCACTTACACCTATTTCATATTTTTTTTAAAGCCAGACAAAAGGAAAAATAGGTGGTCATTAGACAAGTGCAGAGAAAGAAGAAAGAATTCCAATATTAAATTGATTGTTTAACATTATCAGTTACAAGTAGATAGAGTAGGCCAAAAATGGCTGCTACTTGGACAATATTGTTCAGCAAGACAAAGACGGATTTGTTTGGCTGAATCATGAAAGGCACGTATATCATGGATTTACAGCAAACTAGTGACAATGCATCCACGCTCACTGAATGGATGAATGCTAAGAATAAAGAGAATTTAACATTATTCTAGAGTGGGGGGGGGGGGGGGGGGGAGGAGACCTTAACAACTTTAATTACTTTAAAAATGACACAAAGTTCAAGATTGGAAGCACAAACATGTGGACAAGCAGCACAGACTGTACCACACATCCTACAAGACTGTAGCCACTATAATGCTTTGAAAGATGCACACTGGCCAAATGAAATTACACTAAACACTTTGTGCCTCCTTCATTATCATCATTTGCCATACCACTTGATGTACGCAATCATGTCCTTCCACAGTTCACTGTGCATTGTATCAATTCTGTTGTTGACTGTTTACTGTGTCATGACACCAAACATCTTCTCTCTGTGTATTCTGTGATATCTCTTTCCATGTATTTTGCCAGTTGTAATCAAGTATTCCAACTCTCATGATGTGCTTGAACACTGTTATGGTTCCCTGCATGAGCCATTAAAGACAACCAAAACTCATAGAAAAAGATACATTTACAGATGCTGATAATAACAAATAAAAGAAGTAGATATAGCAATAGCAAGAAGTATAAGGTTAAAGAAATACTCATGCTAAAGTTGGATGTGTTGGGCCAAAAGGAGCAAATATCAGTTTTACTGCAAACCACAACACAACACAGACATGCCTACTTAACGTCCTCTTAAGGGCAGATGATGAAAAGGGGTATTCCTTTAGTCATCGGGTGAACACAAGCAAGTAAGCAAAGGAATACTAACTTTTGCTACAAGTGTTTCTGCATTGTTTCTTTGGTGCTGTAACTGCTGCTGCTGCCGCTGAACAGAGCTGGGGATGATTAGTGGACCACGACCTACAGGCCGATGAGGATGACCAGATAATTCTTGAGTTGGTGAAAAGCCATCATGGCGGTTCTGTCTCTCTGGATCCTCTGTGTCTGGACAAGTAAGATAGTTTTTTATTTTAAAATCTATAGCATCAATAAAAAAGTTTCAATTTTCAAAGTGAATTTTAAATGAAAAGTTCATCAAACATCAATCTTATAGAGATTTTTTAGAAATTTCATTTAATTTACAATTTTGTAAACATTAACTTTATGCACAAAGTCTTTTTAACATTAATTTTAAGCAATAACTTAGCAATAATCAATTTATCAAAATAAAAACAAGTTAAAAAAAAAATACAACTATCAAGTTGTGTTAGTAGAAGATATTTTCTATGAGCACAAATATAAAGGGAGCCGAGATAGCTCAGTGGTTAGTGAACTGGACTACCACGGACAAGGGGTAGGGTTCGATCCCAACCGACGGCTTCCGGGTTCACCCAGCCTTAAATGGGTACCGGTTTTTTTTTCTGAGATAGTAAAGCAGCACGGGCGTAATACTGACCACATTACCCCAAAAATCATGTGCTGAAGGTCTGTAAAATATAGGGTCACTAACACCATATTTCCCTATACGCCACTTGGCGTGATGGGGATACTTTACTTTTTTTTTTTTTACAAATATAAAGAATAGTATATGAGATAACAGAGTTATAAAGAATATTATGAGGACTAACACAGATATAAATGGCATTATATGCACTAAAATAAATATATAAACTAGCGAGTTTATATGAACTAAATATATAAACTAGAGAGGTTATATGAACTATCAGTTATTGCTTTTAGAAGCTTAGACTAGCATGGGTCACGAACAAGATAATGCATTTGAGGTTATCACCGGTTCCTCATAATTTCTCATGCAAGGTTGTTTCTATGGGCCACATTTGTGTTTTTAAGAGAGTGCTGCAGTCCTGTAGGATATGTATGCTCTGGAGTTTGTCTAGATGCTCCACAGTCACATGCTGCAAAGTCTCCATTAAGTCCTATCTTTTATAAACTAAATGCTAAACTTGAGAGAAAATGACCTTGACTTTGAAGGTTGTTTCTACATTTGAACTGCACATGAGAAGCAGCAGTAAAGAAAAATAATTTGTTGAAGTCATTACTTGTGTTATGCTCATTTGATTTCACTGCTTTTTTTTTGGGTGTGTTTGGTTAAGCACAATAATATCAATATCATCTAAGAATATTGATATAGAAATGAAGCCTTTGCTTCCACAATATTCTTGGGTGATAATGATATAACAATGAAGCCGTCACAAACACAAAACTTAGACTATTCAAATCAAACTTACTATCAACCCTTACGTATACATGTGAGAGCTGGAAAACAACAAGAGACAATGAAACAAAGTTTAACGCATTCAAAAATAAATGTCTGAGAAAATAATTGGTTTAGCGTGGAACGAATTCAAAACAAACAAAGAAATTAGAGAAATTGCCAATCAACCACTAATATCTTCAGTAATCAAAAAAAGATGATTGTCATATGTTGGACATGTGATGAGAAGAGATAATAACCGAATAACAAAACAAGCCCTCATATGGGAAACAACAGGTAAGAGGCTGACCCAGAGAGACACTGAGAAGAACACTGATGAGAGAGGCAAGAGCAGCAGGAATTGGCTCCCTCAATGAGATAGAGTTGCTTGCAAAGAACAGAGACAAATGGCGAGATCTGATAGAAGATCTTTACAAGAATTGAAAACTGCTAGAATAAAAATTTAGATAAGAGAGGGAGTATCTGCGTCTATGCCATATGGACCGACTATGGCTTGCAAGGTCAACAGATAGATAGATAGAATGAAGCCTTAGAAGAGGAAGGTTGTAGTATCAATGATTTAAGCGAAAATTGAACTTATAATGGAACATGTGGTGGATATTAGAAGAGAGGAAATGTGAACTAAAACCCTCAACTAGTAGTGCTAGGAAGCAGGAGGAGGACGGACAAAAAGATAGACACAGAGAGAGAGAGAGAGAGGGGGAGAAAGAAAAACAAGTGAGAGAGAGAACACCAGAAGTTTACCAACATTACTGTGCCAACTAACAGTTACAGGGATTTGTGCATCAACTAATGAAGACACTAGATTATTTAACAAAGTAACAAAGATTTGTGCATCAACTAATGATGACACTAGATTACTGCACCAACTAACAAAGTAACAAAGATTTGTGCATCAACTAATGAAGACACTAGATTACTGCACTGGCTAACAAAGTAACAAAGATTTGTGCATCAACTAATAAAGACACTAGATTACTGCACCAACTAACAAAGATTTGTGCATCAACTAATGAAGACACTAGATTACTGCACCGGCTAACAAAGTAACAAAGATTTGTGCATCAACTAATAAAGACACTAGATTACTGCACCGGCTAACAAAGTAACAAAGATTTGTGCATCAACTTTGTGCATCAACTAATAAAGACACTAGATTACTTAACAAAGTAACAAAGATTTGTGCATCAACTAATGAAGACACTAGATTACTGCACCAACTAACAAAGTAACAAAGATTTGTGCATCAACTAATGAAGACACTAGATTACTTAACAAAGTAACAAAGATTTGTGCATCAACTAATGAAGACACTAGATTACTGCACCAACTAACAAACATTTGTGCATCAACTAATGAAGACACTAGATTACTTAACAAAGTAACAAAGATTTGTGCATCAACTAATGAAGACACTAGATTACTGCACCAACTAACAAAGATTTGTGCATCAACTAATGAAGACACTAGATTACTGCACCGGCTAACAAAGATTTGTGCATCAACTAATAAAGACACTAGAATACTTAACAAAGTAACAAAGATTTGTGCATCAACTAATGAAGACACTAGATTACTGCATCAACTAACAAAGTGACAAATATTTGTGCATCAACTAATGAAGACACTAGATTACTGCACCAACTAACAAAGTAACAAAGATTTGTGCATCAACTAATGAAGACACTAGATTACTGCACCAACTAACAAACATTTGTGCATCAACTAATGGAGACACTAGATTACTTAACAAAGTAACAAATATTTGTGCATCAACTAATGAAGACACTAGATTACTGCACCAACTAAAAAGTAACAAAGATTTGTGCATCAACTAATAAAGACACTAGATTACTGTAACAACTAACAAAGTAACAAAGATTTGTGCATCTACTAATAAAGACACTAGATTACTGCACCAACTAACAAAGTAACAAAGATTTGTGCATCAACTAATGAAGACACTAGATTACTGCACCAACTAACAAAGTAACAAAGATTTGTGCATCAACTAATGAAGACACTAGATTACTGCACCAAATAACAAAGTAACAAAGATTTATGCATCAACTAATAAAGACACTAGATTACTTAACAAAGTATCAAAGATTTGTGCATCAACTAATGAAGACACTAGATTACTGCACCGGCTAACAAAGTAACAAAGATTTGTGCATCAACTAATGAAGACACTAGATTACTGCACCAACTAACAAAGTAACAAAGATTTGTGCATCAACTAATGAAGACACTAGATTACTGCACCAACTAACAAAGATTTGTGCATCAACTAATAAAGACACTAGATTACTGCACCAACTAACAAAGTAACAAAGATTTGTGCATCAACTAATGAAGACACTAGATTACTGCACCAACTAACAAAGTAACAAAGATTTGTGCATCAACTAATGAAGACACTAGATTACTGCACCAACTAACAAAGTAACAAAGATTTGTGCAACAACTGATGAAGACACTAGATTACTGCACCGGCTAACAAAGATTTGTGCATCAACTAATAAAGACACTAGATTACTTAACAAAGTAACAAAGATTTGTGCATCAACTAATGAAGACACTAGATTACTGCACCAAATAACAAAGTAACAAAGATTTATGCATCAACTAATAAAGACACTCGATTACTTAACAAAGTATCAAAGATTTGTGCATCAACTAATGAAGAACTAGATTACTGCACCGGCTAACAAAGTAACAAAGATTTGTGCATCAACTAATGAAGACACTAGATTACTGCACCAACTAACAAAGTAACAAAGATTTGTGCATCAACTAATGAAGACACTAGATTACTGCACCAACTAACAAAGATTTGTGCATCAACTAATAAAGACACTAGATTACTGCACCAACTAACAAAGTAACAAAGATTTGTGCATCAACTAATGAAGACACTAGATTACTGCACCAACTAACAAAGTAACAAAGATTTGTGCATCAACTAATGAAGACACTAGATTACTGCACCAACTAACAAAGTAACAAAGATTTATGCATCAACTAATGAAGACACTAGATTACTGCACCGGCTAACAAAGATTTGTGCATCAACTAATAAAGACACTAGATTACTTAACAAAGTAACAAAGATTTGTGCATCAACTAATGAAGACACTAGATTACTGCACCAACTAACAAAGTGACAAAGATTTGTGCATCAACTAATGAAGACACTAGATTACTGCAACAACTAACAAAGTAATAAAGATTTGTGCATCAACTAATGAAGACACTAGATTACTGCACCAACTAACAAACATTTGTGCATCAACTAATGAAGACACTAGATTACTTAACAAAGTAACAAAGATTTGTGCATCAACTAATGAAGACACTAGATTACTGCACCAATTAATTTAACAAAGATTTGTGCATCAACTAATGAAGACACTAGATTACTGCACCAACTAACAAAGATTTGTGCATCAACTAATGAAGACACTAGATTACTGCACCAACTAAAAAAGTAACAAAGATTTGTGCATCAAATAATGAAGACACTAGATTACTGCACTAACTAACAAAGTTGCAAATAAAACTAATTAACAGAGAATATTACATTAAATAAGAAAGAAAGTGACAGATGTAACTTTTAATAACAAACTAACATATAACACATTAAACATTAACAATTGGGCACAAAATAAAGCAACTGAGTAAAATTATGAGTAATTCAAAAATGGAACTCTTTATAGCCAGAAATTCAAAGACAATAAATAGATAATTTATTTCTACCAAGCAATTAAAGGCCTGAGAGAAATATCTCATGTATTTCAGATACCTCTGTGATGTCTGCGTCCCAAATTACGCATAAAGGTCATCAGCCGGGCACCTATTAGTAATATGAACCAGAGAAAAATAAAATAATTAGCGAAACACATATTACAACAAAATGTATTTAAACAAAAACTTAAGTTAGAACTTTCAATCATTTGAGTGTGTCAATGTTTTTTGTTGTAATACTGCTGGACATTTTGCTCTTGATTTACCTTCCACAATTAATTTATACAACAGTGGTGTTCTCTGCTATTTTAAAATAAATTTAACATGAAGTAGCCTCTGTCAGTCATAGTTGACTATGGACTTTGCAGCACTCCTGGAATTGTGTTTTTTTTTTCTTTTCTTTCACAATGTATTTTATTTCTTCTATGAATCTTTCTGCTTCTTGCTTGAGTTGGAGCTTTATTGTGTGTTTCCAAAGATTGCAGTCTGCAACTATTTCTTCCCAGGCTACAGGGTTTATATTTAGAGTCTTCACGTCATGTTTACAGACGTCTATAAATTGGAGTTTTAATGGCCCCTTAGTTTTTTTGCCATCTGCTAGTTGTATCATAAAGTATATATTTTGGTATGCGTACATCTTTCATATGGTGTAAGTGGCCAAGCCAGCCTAACCTATGTTGTTTGTACGTTTGTACAGAATGTAGATGTTTAGGGAAGTCTGAGCAAGTGAGAACCTCCACGTTTGTCACTTTGCTCTTCCAGGTTATACCAAGAATATGGCGCTGGCATTGCATACTGACTGCATTTTACCTTCTTAACGTACATGCTCTATATATATATATTGGTGTGAAGAAAAGATGAGCCTGATGAGCTTAAATAAATGTTAAAATTAACATAAATAAAACAAACAGAAAATATATAAATGTTTATTTATGGTATCTGTCTCTGTACTTAGCATAACTTCAATACTATAATAAGAAATGCAAAGAACCAAACTCTAGAGGTCAAGCAGAAATGGCAAACTATATATTGAGGTCTGTTTGAATATAATGTGTTTTTGAAAAAAACAAAAAAACATGTATTGTTATAGCTTTATGGTATTCTTCTTCTTCAGTACTCAAGTCTTGTGATGTAAACTTGACTCTTTGTCCTGGAGGGGGTAAGGACAACAACATGACACATGATGAGCTGGTCCCATGGTTAGTACTCATATATGCATTATGTCCTGATTTTTTCCTCTAAACCTCCACCACGGCCAACACACACTGTCTTCAGCAGGCTAGATCTTGTTTTGACGTAGGAGTTTTCTTCTCCTAGTGTGGATGTCCTACAGACAGATGGAAAGAGAGACATGGTGGAGAGGACAGAGTGACAAATGGACAGAGAGACAGACAGACAGGGTGACATATGGACAGAGAGATGGACGGACATACCTGCTGATAGCTGGGGCCTTGGTAACTGTACTGGTGGCGGAATCTCTTCAATTGTTGATGGGTAACTTGAAACTCTGTCCTGCCTTGTTAGAACTGCCATGCCCTGAAATATTAAAAAGAACGAAATTCAGTGAAAAAGTAAAGATAGTCACACGACATAACATGAGGTGTCAACTGTTTGAAAGTACATATTGCCTAGCCTAGCAATTGCAGTGAGGATTTTTTTTTTGTGTCCACAGCCTTACTTTTCCTTGATGTGCAAAATATAAACAGAGGTACTTGAAGTCTATGCAGACAAGCCATTTTAAAGCACAGCTATTTTTAGACAGTCGCCATTGTTAGTCATTGTAGTTGTTAGTCATTGTAGTTGTTAGTCACTGTAGTTGTTAGTCACTGTAGTTGTTAGTCACTGTAGTTGTTAGTCATTGTAGTTGTTAGTCATTGTAGTTGTTAGTCATTGTAGTTGTTAGTCACTGTAGTTGTTAGTCATTGTAGTTGTTAGTCATTGTAGTTGTTAGTCACTGTAGTTGTTAGTCACTGTAGTTGTTAGTCACTGTAGTTGTTAGTCATTGTAGTTGTTAGTCATTGTAGTTGTTAGTCATTGTAGTTGTTAGTCACTGTAGTTGTTAGTCATTGTAGTTGTTAGTCCAAGGCCCCAGTATCACTGCAAACGAGCTAAAGTCCATAATTGCTTAACCGCCCGTGCCAGTGGAATCATCCGAATAAACATCTCATCTAAATGAAGAATCCAAACAAAGAAAGGTAGCTGAAGACCCTATCACAGCAGCCACAGCACATGCCAAAAGACATAAGGCACAGCCGCACCATAGTGAACACAACTATCTGTCCCTCGTCATATGATATCATCATTCATCGTAAGCAATCGGAGTATGAAACTTGATCTGGATGAAAAATACAGCTCCCAGTGTGCACAGAACACTAACTCAGTAGCTCCAGTAGCAAGCCAAACTTGGAATATGAGGAAACTGCAGCAATGAACACTTTTCAGACTGAGCCTCAATGGTTCCTGCTGCCTATCCGCCATATTGACCGGAAGTCAATTCTATATGTGACTGTTAACATGAAAGTTCTATTGTAACATACATAAGATCCCACTATTTTGATATATAATATAACACCAGCACTAATCACTGATGAGCAAAATACATCTTCTTTTTCTTCTTTCCTTACTCATTTACCTTTCAGTATATCGAGGTAATAAAGAAAAGACGATGGTCATACGTTGGACATGTGATGAGAAGAGATAATAATCGAATAGCAAAGCAAGCCCTCATTGGGAAACAACAGGTAAAAGAAAAAGAGGAAGACCCAGGGAGACACTGAGAAGAACATTGATGAGAGAGGCAAGAGCAGCAGGAATCGGCTCCCTCAATGAGACAGAACTGCTTGCACAGAACAGAGACAGATGGCGAGATTTGATAAAATATCTTTAAAAGAAAACTGCTAGAACAAAAAATTCATATAGGAGAAGGTGTATCTTGGTCTACGCCCTATGGGCCGGTTACGGCTCGAAAGGTCAATAGATAGATAGATATCGAGGGGATATATAATTTGCGGTCTTTTGCTCTTCTTTTCGCCACTGCTGCTATTATGTTTCCTGGTGCTTCTAATATTCCATTGATATAATTTTTTGTGGTCGACCCTTGGGTCTGGTGTTCTCGCAACGTTTATTGAAGGCTCGTTGCGTTGGATTTTGATCACTCTGCCTTGTCACGTGGCCAAACCATTTTATCTGTTGTTTCTTTATATATTCTATGGTGGGGGCTATTCCAAGCTTTTTTCTCAGTTATAAAAATACATAAACCTTATAAAAGTTCAAAGTTTATAACAACAAAAATTTGGGGATGAAGTTTTCAACTTGTAACTTTTTACTCACAAAGGTCATCATCATCAAGTACCGTGCCAACTGGCGTTGGTGATCATGTCTCTCCACAATTTTCGATCTCGGCAGTTATTTATCATTTCTGTTGTTGACCTCCTGCCAAGCCATTCTCTTAAGCTGTCTGTTATTTTTTCTCTTTGCTTCCCTCTATCTCTTCGTCCCTCAATTTTTCCAGTTGTTACAATATATTCCAGTTGTTCTCTTCTCATTACATGGCCAAAAAATGATGATTGTCTCTTCCTAAGTACTCACAAAGGTACTGAAATGTTATTGTTGCATTAACAAATCTATTCATCCTGATAGATAATGAGATGGAATTCCAACTTTGTCAATGTTTAACCCTCTATAAACTATATATGAGCTGAGACAATTGTGAGTCTCAAGGGCAAGACAAATTTATGCTACCATGTCTCAGGTAGGAACATGTTATATGATGTCACGACTGTCTAGGACCTCCAGTCAATATGGTGAATAGTCCTCCAATTACTGCAGGATTTTCCAACCTACATCATACCATCTAAAGAGTGTGCAGACCAATCATCATCATCATCATCATCATCAAGTATCATGCCTGCTGGTGTAGGTGATCATGTCTCTCCACAATTTTCGATCTCAACAGTTATTTATCATTTCTGTTGTTGACCTTCTGCCAAGCCATTCTTTTAAGCTGTCTATTATCTTTTCTCTTTGCTTCCCTCTATCTCTTTGTCCTTCAACTTTCCAGTTGCTACAATATATTTCAGCTGTTCCCTTCTCATTACATGGCCAAAAAATGATGATTGTTTCTTCCTAATTTTGGAAATTAGCTCTTTCTTTGCTTTGGCCTCTTTCAGAACATTTTCATTACTCTTCTTAGATGTCCATGGTATTCTCAAAATTTGTCTGTAAAATCACATTTCTACAGCCTCCAATGATTTTCTTGTCTGTTGTCCTATTGTCCATGATTCACATCCATATGTTAAGACATGCTCTACATAACATTTAAGAACTCTATTTACAACAAAACCATACCCCAGTATGTCCACTCTGTAATCACCCACAAGAAACTGTAGAACATCACCTGTTTCAATGTCCAGAGCTCACTGACATCAGAACAACATTATTTCCCCAAAGACCCTCCAAATGGAATACTCTGTACGAAACCACAGCAGAACTTAAAAATACCTGCAGATACTACTACATGGCATTGGGCCGAAGGGCATCAGCTCAAAGGTCACTGGATCCATAACAACAACAACAACAACAACAACAACAAGAACTCTTTTTCTTGTTTCTATTGTCAAAAATGGATTGCACAGTGTCTTCCTCATTTTTTGGAAAGCTGCTTTTGCCTGAGCCATTCTGCATCTCACCTCTGTTGTACATCTACCATGTGAGCTTAATGTTGTTCCCAGATATTTAAATTCATTTACCTGTTTTAATATTGTTCCACTTGTCTTTATTGTGCATTGTGGTGATGTATTTTTTGTTGTTGCAACCATTACCTCTGTCTTTTTGCTATTAAGGCTCAGTCCTTTATTTTTGCTTTCTTTCACTATGATGTCTAATATTTCCTGTAACTCATTTTCACTCTTAGTGATTAAGACTGTATCATCAGCACACCTTAGATTATTTATATTATAATCTTCAATTGTCCAAAACACTGATAAAAACCTTCAATTTAGGACACATACCTGATTATTATGGTGATCTGGTATCCGCAGTGGCCTCCTCATTAGCGGATTCTCATCGCTGCTCTGCTTACCTATACAGCGAAGCTTCAGGGAGGCCCCTTTCCTGCTTAGTCTCCTCTGAGGTGGGGATGGAGGCGTATGCTCCCTCTCAAAGTCACTATCCTCCTGAGGCATTCTACATTGAACAAAAGTTAATCATTCATCTATTTATTACAAATAAGTTTTCATAATTGTCATATTTTAGCTACAATCACAGCATTTGATGATGATATTTTAGTCTAAGTAAATTTTCTCAGTTCTGAAACATAACTTGCGTATAATTCTGCTATAGTGCATTAAAAATTATCTTAACTCTTTCCGTACGTTCTGCCGCATGGTGCGCCATTTCCGTTTCGGTTGCGTACGTTCCGCCGCATGGTGCGCCACGCTAAATTTTATTAGTGTGAACGCCATCAAACCATATTTGTTTTACATATCTTGTATCATCTGGATATTCTCTTCTTCTCTTCTACCTTTTAGCTCCCAGTGGAGCATAGATCTTCAGCAAACACTTTCCAAGTCGTTCTGTTTTTTGCAATTCTTTTAAGATCATTCCATGTCTTCCCCATCATCTTCATCTCTGCTTCGATCTGTCTTCTCCAAGAATTCCTTGGTCTTCCTCTTTGTCTTTTCCCCTGGGGATTCCAAAAAAGGGCCTGTTGTGTAATACTCTCAGTTGGCTTCCATAGTGTGTGTCCTATCCATCGCCATCGTCTACGCTGTATCTCTTTATCCACTGGTATTTGACCGGTACATTTCCATAATTCTACGTTAGTGACTTTGTCCTGCCATTTCCATCCCTTTATTCTGCGTAAGCATCCATTAATGAAAGTCTGTACCTTCATGATTGTCAATTTTGTTATTCTCCATGTTTCACAGCCATATAATAGGACCGACTTAACATTTGAGTTTAAAATTTTTATTTTTGTATTTAACCTAATTTCTTTGGATTTCCATATGTTTCCCAGTGCAATGAAAGCTCCTCTTGCTTTTGATATCCTTATTTTGGTATCATTTTCTGTTCCTTCCTCTTTATCTATATTACTGCCCAGATATATGTAAGATTGTATGTCTAGTAGAGGTATTTCTCTATATTATTATATTCGTTTTACATGTCTTGTATCATCTGGATATTGGTGAAATCTAATACCTTGTTCAATTATCTAAACATTCATATATAATATGTTATATGTTAGATAAATATAAATATATATAGATTGATTCTTAAAACCATGAACAATTTTGTCTCTAAAATCTCTTCCGTTGCGTCGATAAAAAGCTTCCGTACAGAAAGAGTTAAGAGATCTATAAAGTACATTTTTTCAATATATGTGGTTAAAATATGATTATTTTACACCTGCCAGGGTCAAATTATAAAATAATTTAGTTTAGTTTAGTTGGCAGGTCATTCTCATAGCACATTGGACAAGTCCATATGTGCTCAGATAAAAATTTTATGAAATTATAAAATATCTATTCTCAATAACATTATTAAAATAAAAAATCAGCAGCGTAAATATAAACTATTCTAGAACATTCATATTTTTGTCCAATGTCACATACATATGTGAACCACTCCACTAAAATATCAATCTCAAGAATGAGTGGAATGTAGTTTTTCCTTAGGACATCTCCATTTATAAATGTAGTTATATTTTTCTGATTGTAATTAAAATGCCACTTTGAAATGAAAGCAAACTACTGTGTAATGTTTCATCACAGAACAAGATCAAAGTAACAGAAAACTACAATCAAATTAATAATGATAGGAGGTAAACAATGTTTTATGATGTATGAAAGTATTAAACTTCATTGTACTAAGGCACGTGATTTGGAGGTGATGGGCCAGTGCTAGTCATTACAGTTTGTCATCATCATGTGCTATACTGGTTAGCATAGGGGATCATGTCCTTCCACAATCTTCTATCCACAGTACATCGTATCAGTTCTGTTGTTGACTGTTTTCCATGCCATGACATCAAGCCATCTAGTATTTTCTCTCTTTGTTGTCCACAATCTCTTTTTTACTCTTATATTTTGCTAGTTGTAACCAAGTATTCCAATTTTCCTCTTCTCATGATGTGCCCAAAAAATGTTTATTATTTCTTTCTGATGTTTTTTAGGAGTTGCCTTTTGGTGTTGGCTTTCTTTGAAAATTTTCTCATTGGTCTTTTTAGCTGTTTAGGGAACTTTCAACATTCTTCTGAGAAATCCCATCTCTGTGGCCTCTAATTGTCTTTTCATTTGTTTGTCTACTGTCCATGATTCGCTTCCATAGGTCAGAATTGGTTCTATATAGCACAGAAGAACTCTCTTTCTCACTTCTATTGACATAGATTTGTTGCATAATATATTTTTCATTTTCTGAAATGCTATTTTGGCCTGAGCTATTCTGCTTTTTATTTCTGTAGTGCATCTTCCATCTGTCGTTATTATTGTGCCCAAGTATTTTAAATGTTGCACTTGTCTCAGATTTGTCCTGTTTCAGTCATTCTGCTAGAGAATCTTTATACTTAATTTTTTAAATATCAGTTTTATTCTGCCCTCAGATGTTCTTCTTTAAGAACAGATCTTCCCAATACACTATTCTTTCATCACTTTCTTTCCTTCTCTTTCTCTCTGGTTTTCACTCGATGAATACTGAAGAGATGGATAGTGCTCTCTGTTATCAATCCTTAAAAGAAAGTTAAGTGAATGTAGATGTATTGTGTTGTGATTTATTCGCACCTTTCAGCCCAATACATCAGACTTCAGCATGGCAATTTGGAGTACTGGGTTGCCTTCTCTTTTCAATCCCAAATCGCTCTGGCCAGACTAGATTGGTTAGTCTGTTACTAGAGGCACCACGAAGCGGGTGAGTAGGGTCTAGATATTGCAGATTTACTGATCCTGGCACAAGCTAATCAGCTATGAGTAGCTAGCAGTTCCCAGCCCTGTTGCTGTCAGATGTTATGCCTCCATTGATGATTTGAAAGAGAATTAGAAGAAAACAATAATTCGTTAAAAAACTACCACCTGTTCTTAAAGGATATACACTTGAACGTTTGATAATATGTCAATTGTACATAACAATAATAATCATCATCACCATCATCTGGGGTGTCCCTGTTGGAACTAGGCTCCCTTAGACTGATAGTCTGAGGCTTTCTCCATCTTCTATAAGATGTCCAGTATCACCAGCAGCCAATCCCAGCTTCTATAAGATGTGAGGAAAAATTAAAAAATATAAAAAAATGGTATGTAAAAAGCTTTACGTGATAAGTGGACGACACAGACTGTGTCGTCCACTTATCAAGTAAAGCCTCTTACATACCATTTTTTTCTATTTCTTTTAATTTTTCCTCACATTCAGCTTTACTGCAGCTTCGCATTTTTATGCCTTAACCCTTCTATAAGATGTCCAGTATCTCCAGCAGCAATCCCAGCTTCTATAAGATGTCCAGCTTCTATAAGATGTCCAGTATCTCCAGCAGCCAATCCCAGTTTCTATAAGATGTCCAGTATCTCCAGTAGCCAATCCTATCTGTACTATAAGATGTCCAGTATCACCAGCAGCCAATCCCATCTTCTATAAGATGTCCAGTATCTCCAGCAGCCAATCCCAGCTTCTATAAGATGTCCAGTATCTCCAGCAGCCAATCCCAGCTTCTATAAGATGTCCAGTATCTCCAGCCGCCAATCCCAGTTTCTATAAGATGTCCAGTATCTCCAGCAGCCAATCTCAGCATCTATAAGATGTCCAGTATCTCCAGCCGCCAATCCCAGCATCTATAAGATGTCCAGTATCTCCAGCAGCCAATCCCATTTTCTATAAGATGTCCAGTATCTCCAGCAGCCAATCCCATCTTTTATAAGATGTCCAGTATCTCCAGCAGCCAATCCCATCTTCTATAAGATGTCCAGTATCTCCAGCAGCCAATCCCAGCTTCTATAAGATGTCCAGTATCTCCAGCAGCCAATCCCAGCTTCTATAAAATGTCTAGTATCTCCAGCAGCCAATCCCAGCTTCTATAAAATGTCCAGTATCTCCAGCAGCCAATCACATCTTTTATAAAATGTGCAGTATCTCCAGCCGCCAATCCCAGTTTCTATAAGATGTCCAGTATCTCCAGCAGCCAATCTCAGCATCTATAAGATGTCCAGTGTCTCCAGCCGCCAATCCCAGCATCTATAAGATGTCCAGTATCTCCAGCAGCCAATCCCATTTTCTATAAAATGTCCAGTATCTCCAGCAGCCAATCCCAGCTTCTATAAAATGTCCAGTATCTCCAGCAGCCAATCCCAGCTTCTATAAAATGTCCAGTATCTCCAGCAGCCAATCCCAGCTTCTATAAGATGTCCAGTATCTCCAGCAGCCAATCCCAGCTTCTACAAGATGTCCAGTATCTCCAGCAGCAAATCCCAGCTTCTATAAAATGTCCAGTATCTCCAGCAGCCAATCACATCTTCTATAAGATATCCTGTATCTCCAGCAGCCAATCCCAGCTTGCCTTTATGTTTTGTACCTCATTCTATTTTCACATCTACATATTCCTCCATGCCCTCAATAGTGATTTTCTCCATGATATCATTTTATAAGACCAAATATTCTATTTTCCTTGTTTTGATTTCTTTAGCCAACAGTTTTCACAAATATTAAGTTGTTTTGCCGAGTATATGTATTTTCTTCTTTCACCCTGGTGTTATGAGTTTTCTTCTACAAAATGAAGCAACAGTGGTAGATTCATTCATAATTTCATTCATTTTTCTCTCAGGCTGAAGATGGCACAAAGGATTGGGGGTCAGAGTTCTCCACAAGTGATAATCTGCTGCTAGTTCTTGTAGGTCTTTGTTTCTTAGTCCCATGTTTGAGCCTTCCCTAGTAATTGTTATGCATAGCAATTATCTTGGTCTTCTTTGTTTTCTTTTCCCAGATGGTTGCACATGAAAGCACGATAGGAGAGCCTTTCTCCATTCATTCTCAGCATATGATTGATGCATTTCCAACACCTCCTTCTTATAAAGCTCGATACACACGCATGTTTAGATTAATTTCTTATCAGTTCATTTAAAACGTATTCTCTCCAGCTTATGTTTAAGATTTCTTGCAAACATTTATTTTAATAGGATATCCTGTCTAAAGTATGAGCGGGCGATAGGAGAAGTTAAAAGGGGAATATGAGAAAAATGAAGCAACTTACTCTCTGTAGACATAGATCCCTTGTGCTTTGGGGGTAGGATCAGCAGCAGGTGGGTTGACTGGAATGCTGGGATAGGGTGTTTGGCCATCGTTGACGTATGTTTTTGGGCCAGTGAAATCTTTGACAGTTGTATCCAGCTCTGCTTCTCCCTTTTGTGGTTCCACTTCCTTCTGAACTTGACCTTCCTCCTTCTCGTTGTCTAGAAGATTCTCATTGTCTGGTTCTTGGGCATCGTAGAAACTAGGCTCATCTGCTTCTACCTTGATCTGTGCTTCACTGCATCATGAAAGTATATTAAATTCAATGCCAGTCAACGAAGGTATTCATTTTGAAATTAAATAAATTATGAACAAGACAAAATGTATTACTCTGTCAGGTTCATAAACAAGGTAACATACAATTTTTTTTTTTAATTTGAAAAATACAACAATATGTCATAAAATTAACAGTGCAATGACATAACCAGAGAACTTCAACAGTTTAACATACTAGATTAATGTAATAGCACAACATTGTATAAAAAGTAAAACAAAAAAATGTAATATAACACAACATAACATTATGTAATGCTGTGTACTTCAATATTCCTTGTAGTTCCATTACCTCAGGTTGGAGGCTAAGGCAGTCTATCCAAGGCATCTGTAAGTCAAAAACCTCTGGATTTATTCCGCAGACAAATTAATAATGCATGTATTGAAATCATCATGTTCTACAAGCTATGTACATGATGTTTGCGAATGGAAAGACAAGAAAATTAAGGCAAGGCCAGGATACTAATACTTTTCTTTTCACTTTCATCTGTC
Source organism: Megaustenia siamemsis (assembly GCA_032433765.1). Taxonomy (NCBI): domain Eukaryota; kingdom Metazoa; phylum Mollusca; class Gastropoda; order Stylommatophora; family Ariophantidae; genus Megaustenia; species Megaustenia siamemsis. The sequence continues at coordinate 33,661,557 of JAVIAB010000091.1, read as the reverse complement.
ATGGTGTAATGCCTTCAAAGAAAGAAAAGAAAGGGAGAGAGAGAGAGAGAGAGAGAGAGAGAGAGAGAGAGAGAGAGAAAGGGAGAGAGAGAGGGATCGAGAGAGAGAGAGAGAGAGAAACAAGAGGAAGAAAATGACAAGCAGGATAGAAGAATTAATTTGTATGCATGTAATTGCTATTTTAACAAAGTAACTTTTATGAAAACAAATTAGTCAAAATGCAAGAATTTCTGGTGTAAAATAATGATATTTTAACCACAGATATTGTAAACATTTAAGCTACAGCATCTCTTTCAATCATTTTTAATGTACTACAGCAGAATGGCTTGGCAGAAGGTCAACAACAGAAATGATAAATAACTGTTGAGATCGAAAGTTGTGGAGAGACATATCACCTATACCAGCGGGCATGGTACTGGATGAAGATAGCAGAATTATACTCAAGTCGTGTTTTAGATTTGAACAAAATCTACAGAGACTACGAACACATTATCAACAAAGAGCTGTGAGTAAACTATCTTTTTAAACAAAATGATGGGAGCATAGAACAATCCTCAAGGCAATCATCATCATCAAGTACCATAACTGCTAGCGTAGGTGATCACGTCTCCAACACTTTCGATTCATTTCTGTTGTTGACCTACTGCCAAGCCATTTTCTTAAGCTGTTTGGTATCTTCTCTCTTTGCTTCTCTCTATTTCTTCGTCACTTAATTTTTCCATTTGTCATAATATATTCCAGTTGTTCCCAACTCATTGCATGGCCATAAAAATGATGATCGTTTCTTCCTAATTTTGGAAATTAGCTCTCTCTTTACTTTGGCTTCTTTCAGAACATTTTGATTACTCTTCTTAGATGTCCATGGTATTCTCAACATTCTTCTGTAAAACCACATTTCTACAGCCTCCACACAAGTGATTTTCTTCTCTGTTGTCCTATTCAAGGCAATGCCAGGTCAAAGACAAAAGAGCAAGACAAAAAGAGTTGGGAAAAAAAGATAAAATAATATAAAGTGTTGAACTTTATTTGTGCACAAGGAACAGTGACAAGTAGAGAGTGAGCGATAATAGTGAGGGATAATAGTGAGGGATAATAGAGAGGGATAATATAGAGATAATAGAGAGGGATAATAGTGAGGGATAATAGAGAGGGATAATAGAGAGGGATAATAGTGAGGGATAATAGTGAGGGATAATAGTGAGGGATAATAGAGAGGGATAATAGTGAGGGATAATAGAGAGGGATAAGAGAGGGATAAGTGAGGGATAAGTGAGGGATAATAGAGAGGGATAATAGAGAAGGATAATAGAGAAGGGTAATAGAGAGGGATAATAGAGAGGGACAATAGTGAGGGATAATAGTGAGGGATAATAGTGAGGGATAATAGCGAGGGATAATAGAGAGGGATAATAGTGAGTGATAATAGTGAGGGATAATAGAGGGATAATAGTGAGGGATAATAGTGAGGGATAATAGCGAGGGATGATAGAGGGATAATAGTGAGGGATAATAGAGGAATAATAGTGAGGGATGTTAGTGAGGGATAATAATGGGATAATAGAGAGGGATAATAGTGAGGGATAATAGAGAGGGATAATATAGGGATAGTAGTGAGGGATAATAGTGAAGGATAATAGTGAGGAATAATAGTGAGGGATAATTGAGAGGGATAATAGAGGGATAATAGTGAGGGATAATAGTGAGGGATAATAGAGAGGGATAATAGAGGGTAATAGTGAGGGATAATAGAGAGGGATAATAGAGGGTAATAGTGAGGGATAATAGTGATGGATAATAGAGAGGGATAATAGTGAGGGATAAGAGTGAGGGATAAGAGTGGGGATGATAGTGAGGGATAATAGAGAGGGATAACAGAGAGGGATAATAGAGAGGGACAATAGTGATGGATAAGAGGGTTAATAGTGAGGGATAAGAGTGAGGGATAATAGAGGGATAATAGTGAGGACTAAGAGTGAGGGATAATAGAGAAGAATAATAGTGAGGGCTAAGAGTAAGGGATAATTGTGAGGGATAAGAGTGAGGGATAAGAGTGAGGAATAATAGTAGGTGATAAGAGTGAGGGATGAGAGTGAGGGATAATAGAGAGGGATAATAGTGAGGAATAAGAGTGAGGGATAAAAGTGGGAGATAATAGAGAGGGATAATAGTGAGGGATTAGAGTAGGGGATAATAATGGAGTATAATAGTGAGGGATAAAAGAGAGGGATTAGAATGAAGGATAATAGAGAGGGATAATAATGGAGGATAATAGAGAGGGAAAATAGTGAGGGATAAGAGTGAGGGATAATAGAGAGGGATAATTATGTGCCATGCCGGCAGGCGTACATGATCATCTCTCCACATCTCTCAGTGCTTCATGCACATCATAATTTCAATCTGTGAGCTTTTATTATGCCAAATGGATAAGCTGTTCAATATTTTTTTCTCTTGGTTTTCCTTTGCTCTTCTTTCAATTCATTTCTATACAGGGTATGGCATTACATAATTAACATCATATGGTTCACTCCAGGCCATTAAGTCTATGGGGAATATGGTGCTAATACCCATCTTTGTTTGTGTCAAAAGACACACTTTATGAGTGATATGGTCAGTACTTTGCCAGGCTGCTCTACTTTTCCAGATAATATCACTGGTACCCATTTTCAGAGAATTGGCTAATATCAAAGTGTGTCATACTTAAAAAATTTGGAAATTCTCCACTTGGGATTTGAACAAGGACCTTTCTAGCTAGTGTCAAGCATACTAACTACTCAGCCACTGCAGCTTCATACACTATATATATATATATATACATATATATATATATATATACATACACACAAAAGACTATACTGAATAAAATAGTATTACAAATACATTTAGATAGCCGAAGCATTAGTTGATTCAAGCCTGCAGTATATTTCTATGAATGGTGGCACGGTGCCTGTCAGAAACAGAGCTGGAAACTCTCAGTGACACATTGCTGATGGCTTATGCAAGGATTGGTGAACTAGAGCCATCCAGACACTACTCCACCTCTTTGTGGTGCCTCTAGTAACAGACTAACCAGTCTTATCTGGCCAAGTGTGTAAGGATCTAAGAGGGAAGGTAACCCAGTACTTAAAAATGCTGTGCTGAAATTGAATGTGTTGGGCCAAAAGGTGGAGATAAAGCACAGCTCAATGCATCTCCACCCACTTAACTATTTCAGTACGGAAGGTTGTTATCACTGTAAAGGAACAGATTTCAGAGACAACATTTTTCTATAGTTTTAAATATCCATGTACATGTTTACATTTATCTAATACATGACATATTATACATGCATTTTTAGAAAATTAAACAAGGTATTCGATTTCACCAATACCAAGATGATACAAGACGTGTAAAAACAGTTTTGATGAAGGTTTATACTAATCAAATTGGAGTGACGCACTCTGCGGCTAAACGTACATGACCGAAATCGACATGAGGTAAATTGCAGCGAAATGTACGGAGGGAGTAAAAGTCCTTGTAAGGATGGATGACAAAGAGGACTGTCCATTCCTTTTGTAGTCATTTGGTGAATGACAGAAAGTAAAAGACTTCTAATAATAACAAACCTTATTTTACTAGGTCTTCTCTGTTCATCACTTCTTGGTGCTGCCAGATTTGGCTGTGGTGAGCGCTTGACTGCGTTGTGGTCCTGAACTCCACCTCCAACGCTACCATTCATCTTTTTTATAAATAGAGAAATCACCACAAATAATAAATCACCATAAATAAAATGATTTCAAGATGTTTAACATTTACAAATAAATAACACAGAAAGCAACCGCAGTGTTGTAAGAACATTTGTGAATTATTCTATCTATCTGTCTATTGACCTTTCGATGGGCCGGGCATAGACCCAGATACTCTTTCTTTTTTTTCTGTATTTTCTTTCTAGCAGTCTCAATCCTTGTAAAGATCTTTTATCAACTCTCGCCATTTGTCTCTGTTCTGTGCAAGTAACTCAATCTCATTGAGGGAGCCGATTTCTGCTGCTTTTGCCTCTCTGATCAATATCTTCTCAGTGTCTCTCTGGGTCAACCTCTTTTCCTCCTACCTGTTGTTTCTCACATTGAGGGCTTGCTTTGTTATTCAGTTATTATTGTGAATTATTACAAAAGTTTAATTAATAAATGTTATTATTGTCTCGTACTGGAATTAGTGAACTCCACATTAAAAACGTTGTATCACATACAAAGAGAGCCACTAATATTCTTCCTAATACTGCTACCAGTGCTAAACATGGATACTAACAGTCAAAGAAAAACTAAAGAGATATTCACAACATGGACAAGCTGCCTAAGAAGAATACTGAAAGTAAAAAGAAAACAGAATTAAACAAAATAAAAACATAAAGAAAAGAGTTAGAGTAAGCCCAGCTCTGGATCACATTAAGAAAGAATAGATTGTATTTTTGGACATGTATGTAATACAATTGGGAGCCATGATAGCTCAGTTGTTAGTGAACTGGACTACAAAGGACAAGAGATAGGGTTCGATCCTGATCGACTGCTTCCGGGTTCACCCAACCTTAAATGGGTACTGGATTTTTTCTGCAAAAGTAAAGTGGCACAGGTGTTGTACCAACCACATTACCCCAAAAATCATGTGCCAAAGGTCTATAGAAATTATGGTCACTAACACCACATTCCCTATATGCCACTTGGCGTGATGGGGAACTTTACTTACTTATGTAGCACAATCACTGCCAGGCTTTAACCCTCAGAAGCTTTGGGAAAGATGGAAAAGATAGACTAGAAGACAAATCATCAGACATTGAGAGTTGTGATTTCTGTCCTATGTGCCATCATAGCCTCATGAGAAAATAACTAACTAAACAATAGATTAATAAAATAGCAGACATGATTAAGATGAAAGAAACACTTCATTTTGCCTCAATGCAGAAATACAACAGAAGCAGATGAAAGTAAAGTAAGTAAAGAAAACACACATTTAAAAAAAAACAGCATAATGAAAATCCATAAAAGAAATATAACTGAGATTTATACTTTTCTACTGTGATGGCTAAAATGTAAAATTATAACTCTGTCTTCCTCATGGAAACAGCAAATCAATTTTATTCACAATAATTGTGGTTTGATGCAAGTTTTATCCCAGTAGGCTATATCAGGAAGTGAAGAAGATATTAGACTTTTCCTGTTGACACTTCTAGAGGACATATTCTACTGGTTGTTAGAGTTGGAGTAGTTTCCTTTTATGGAGATGACACTTCTAGAGGACATATTCTACTGGTTGTTAGAGTTGGAGTAGTTTCCTTTTATGGAGATGACACTTCTAGAGGACATATTCTACTGGTTGTTAGAGTTGGAGTAGTTTCTTTTTATGGAGACGACACTTCTAGAGGACATATTCTACTGGTTGTTAGAGTTGAAGTAGTTTCTTTTTATGGAGACGACACTTCTAGAGGACATATTCTACTGGTTGTTAGAGTTGGAGTAGTTTCCTTTTATGGAGATGACACTTCTAGAGGACATATTCTACTGGTTGTTAGAGTTGAAGTAGTTTCTTTTTATGGAGATGACACTTCTAGAGGACATATTCTACTGGTTGTTAGAGTTGGAGTAGTTTCCTTTTATGGAGATGACACTTCTAGAGGACATATTCTACTGGTTGTTAGAGTTGGAGTAGTTTCCTTTTATGGAGATGACACTTCTAGAGGACATATTCTACTGGTTGTTAGAGTTGGAGTAGTTTCTTTTTATGGAGACGACACTTCTAGAGGACATATTCTACTGGTTGTTAGAGTTGAAGTAGTTTCTTTTTATGGAGACGACACTTCTAGAGGACATATTCTACTGGTTGTTAGAGTTGGAGTAGTTTCCTTTTATGGAGATGACACTTCTAGAGGACATATTCTACTGGTTGTTAGAGTTGAAGTAGTTTCTTTTTATGGAGATGACACTTCTAGAGGACACATTCTACTGGTTGTTAGAGTTGGAGTAGTTTCTTTTTATGGAGATGACACTTCTAGAGGACATATTCTACTGGTTGTTAGAGTTGGAGTAGTTTCTTTTTATGGAGATGACACTTCTAGAGGACATATTCTACTGGTTGTTAGAGTTGGAGAAGTTTCTTTTTATGGAGACGACACTTCTAGAGGACATATTCTACTGGTTGTTAGAGTTGAAGTAGTTTCTTTTTATGGAGACGACACTTCTAGAGGACATATTCTACTGGTTGTTAGAGTTGGGTTATTTTCCTTTTATGGAGATGACACTTCTAGAGGACATATTCTACTGGTTGTTAGAGTTGAAGTAGTTTCTTTTTATGGAGATGACACTTCTAGAGGACATATTCTACTGGTTGTTAGAGTTGGAGTAGTTTCTTTTTATGGAGACGACACTTCTAGAGGACATATTCTACTGGTTGTTAGAGTTGGAGTAGTTTCTTTTTATGGAGATGACACTTCTAGAGGACATATTCTACTGGTTGTTAGAGTTGAAGTAGTTTCTTTTTATGGAGATGACACTTCTAGAGGACATATTCTACTGGTTGTTAGAGTTGGAGTAGTTTCTTTTTATGGAGATGACACTTCTAGAGGACATATTCTACTGGTTGTTTGTCAGAGGGTTGCAGAAAAAAAAAACAAGTTACACAACTTACAATTGTGTCAATAAAAAACAAAGTAGTACATATATACAACAATTTTATTTAAAAAGAACAATGTAGTACATAATCTCTAACAATTCTGTTAATAAAGAACAATATAGTACATAATCTCTAACAATTCTGTTAATAAAGAACAATATAGTACATAATCTCTAACAATTCTGTTAATAAAGAACAATATAGTACATAATCTCTAACAATTCTGTTAATAAAGAACAATATAGTACATAATCTCTAACAATTCTGTTAATAAAGAACAATGTAGTACATAATCTCTAACAATTCTGTTAATAAAGAACAATATAGTACATAATCTCTAACAATTCTGTTAATAAAGAACAATATAGTACATAATCTCTAACAATTCTGTTAATAAAGAACAATAAAGTACATAATCTCTAACAATTCTGTTAATAAAGAACAAACCAATACATACCCCTAACATTTTGGTGGCAGCAGTACTAACTGTAATGATGGGTGTAAAGTTTGGTGCCTGGTTCCCTTTGGTACCTTTCAATGACTGAGAATGAGTGAGGAATGGTAGGATGGGCCGTACACCAGCCATTGCATTCACCACACTTCCAAATAATGAGTGATTTCTCTGATAACATTAAAAAATAAAATATTATGCTACAATTATATGTCTATTATTCAGATATAAAAGACATATAACAAAAAGAATAACAACAACTATCTGAGAAATTATCTCATCATACACAGTTGCTTGTTTTAGTATTAAAGTGATGTTTTAGATACTCTCTCAGAAACTTTTCATACCAAACACCAGGGTTTGAGTTTTGCTCATCCTTGCAAGATAACCCAGCTATATTGTTGCTATGGGACACTCTTTACCTAGAAACCTTGCAGCATTTATGACTGATCATGCCCTCTTCATCTGCTCAGTCTTTAATCAACTGTGGATCCCAGACCGAACCACAGAGTTCATGCACGTGGGTCAGGTTTCTCCTTGGATTTTTTTGAGATTCTCAAGTGGATATATCAGAGCACCTATGGATTCATCTTGTATGCAGTGATGATGATCCTAACACAAAACAAACATCTAATCAAATGAATGCATTAAAGAAAACTCATATTCAAGCTATGTTACAGCAAAGAACAAATGTGCAAGACAACTAAAGTATCATGACAAGCAGCTTTGCAAATGAAGAGAAGTGATGAACCAACTGAAGTCAGGCAGTGTACCCACCCTGTGCATGGGTTCTTCCACATCCTTATCAAGCATCTCTTCCTCATCCAGATTGCCAGAGATAGCTCGTCTGATTTCTGGGCCAAGGTCATGGACTGCTCGTAAACCAGCCTGGTTTGAGGGGAAAAAAAAAAGAAGAATTTTCAACATGAGCAACTATATCTTCAATTTGAGAAAGTTAAACCGTGATGACCCCTTGAAGTCTGGACATTTTAAAGTTACATCATCATCATCATCATCATGTGCCATACCGGTTGGCGTAGATGATTATGTCCTTCCACAATCTTCTATCTACAGTTCATTGTATCAGTTCTGTTGTTGACTGTTTTCCATGCCATGACACCAAGCTATCCAGTATTTTCTCTCTTTGTCGCCCGCAATCTCTCTTTCCTTTTATTTTGCCAGTTGTAACCAAGTATTCCAACTTTCCTATTCTCATGATGTGTCCGAAAAATATTGATTACTTCTTTCTGATGTTTTTTAAGAGCTCCCTTTTGTGTTGGCCTCTTTGAGAGCTTCCTCATTGGTCTTTTTAGCTGTCCAGGGAACTTTCAACATTTTTTAGACAAATCCCATCTCTATGGCCTCTAATCGTCTTTTCATTTGTTTGTCGATTGTCCATGATTCGCTTCCATAGGTCAGAACTGGTTCTATATAGCATTTAAAGTTACAGTTATGTCATTGATAGCTTTAGCTTGCTCTGGCAATTGATTGACCTTATGTCAATCTCAATAGACCTGGTTTGGGACAGCACCTAGGCAAAGTGTGGTCGGTTATTTGTAGCTTGCATACTTGTGTCAGGATCAATGGCATACCTTAATGAAAATCCAATTCTACCTTCTTTCTCTGGTAACAAACTAACTAGATGGCACTGGTAACAAACTAACTAGATGGCACTGGTAACAAACTAACTAGATGGCACTGGTAACAGACTAACTAGATGGCACTGGTAACAGACTAACTAGATGGCACTGGTAACAAACTAACTAGATGGCAATGGTAACAGACTAACTAGATGGCACTGGTAACAAACTAACTAGATGGCACTGGTAACAGACTAACTAGATGGCACTGGTAACAAACTAACTAGATGGCACTGGTAACAGACTAACTAGATGGCACTGGTAACAGACTAACTAGATGGCACTGGTAACAAACTAACTAGATGGCACTGGTAACAGACTAACTAGATGGCACTGGTAACAGACTAACTAGATGGCACTGGTAACAGACTAACTAGATGGCACTGGTAACAGACTAACTAGATGGCACTGGTAACAGACTAATCGGTCAGTAAGATATATAGGTGGTCAGTCTGTCCACCTATTTTAGTTCAGCCAGTAGTTGACCAAGCTCTAGACTGCAGGGAAGTGACTTTTTTACAATTTTTTTCTTTCTTGAGTATCTGGCATATTATCGCCATGTAGTTAGATTTTTGTATATATCCTTATTTATATTTTTGTGTTGTTGTTTATTGTTTCAAATGAAGGCCTAATTGGCTGAAACATTGACTTTTGTTTCTCACCTACGTAAAGCTGTTACCATACCACTTTTTTCTCCTTTTTTAAAAAAATCATCATTATTATCATCAGCTTTGCAGCAGCTTCACATCTCTATGCATCTTGATGCCTTTACTCATTAACAGACTAACCAGTCTACCAAGTATGTAGGGATCGAAGGGGGCGGTACCCCAGCAGCCCAAACATATCATGCAGTTGATGGGTGTATTAACATAACATGGCAAACACAGCAGTTTTCTGTAATTCATGACCAGGGCCTGATTTAGACTCAGTGAGGCCCTGAGCTGGCTGTACTAATGAAGCTTTGAGGCCCCCTCTTTAAAAATTGACACCAGAAGGTCTCTATTACAGATTACAATATAAACAAATTTGAGGCCCCCTCTGATGGTGAGGCCTTAGGTCACAGCTTATTGAGTCTAAATCCAGTCTTGTTCACAATATAACATATCTATGATCACTTACTAATTGAGTCTAAACCCAGCCTTGTTCACAACATAACATATCTATGATCACTTACTTATTGAGTCTAAACCCAGCCTTGTTCACAATATAACATATCTATGATCACTTACTTATTGAGTCTAAACCCAGCCCTGTTCACAACATAACATATCTATGATCACTTACTTATTGAGTCTAAACCCAGCCCTGTTCACAACATAACATAACATATTTATGATCACTTAACATCCTGAAAAGGGTGGATATATTGTAGTTGTAGTTAGTCAAAGGTCTCACAGCAAACAAATTAAGATCCATAACTGCTCAACCACCTGTGCCAGTGGAATCCAAATTAACATCTCATCTCAGTGAAGGATCCAGACGAAGAAAGGCAGCTGCAGTCCTTATCATAGCAGCTAAAGCACAGGCCAAAAGACATAAAGCATAGTGGCACTGAAAGTGAATGCAGCTGAACTGTCCTTTGTCATACAATATTATCATTCATAATAAACAATCAGAATATCAAAACACAAAATAGATGAAAAACACAGCTCAAGATGTACACAGAGCACTGAACTCAGTAGCTCCAGCAGCAAGCCGGACTCAGAATATGAGGAAACTACAACAAGGAACACTTTTCAAACAGAGCCTCAACAGTTCTTGTCACCAATCCACCATATTGACCAGAAGTCAAGTCAAGTAAAAATAAAATGGATGGATATTGAAGACATCAGATCTCACTACCTAGAGAGGGCTACACATCGGATCTCACTACCCAGAGAGGGCTACACATCGGATCTCACTACCCAGAGAGGGCTACACATCAGATCTCACTACCCAGAGAAGGGAAATTAATTCAATGCATCAATGCTTGCTTGTCTGATATTGTTATGGCTGGGGGTTGTGTACACATCTACAACAAGCTATCTGTTGTAATCTTATTTCATATAAAATAAACATATAATGATAAGAAACAGCTAAGCTAATAGAAAGACAAGACAAACTACAATGTTTTGGCAAAAGCCTTTATCAGGTATAAAAAACAAAATATAAAAATTAAAAACATAAAACCAAGCAAGATTGCATTTGTTTGTTGGAATTTTTGTCAGCATTTGGCGAGATGCTTTTTGTTCAACCTCAGACTGCCACTTCTTGGTTATACTGGAGAACAGGACTTCCTGTGAATATGGTGGATAGGTGGCAGGAACCACTGAAGCTGAGTCTGAAAAGTGTTCCTTGTTGGAGTTTCCTCATATTCCAAGTCTGGCTTCCTGCTGGAGCTAATGAATTTAGTGCTCTGTGCACACAGTGAGCTGTTTTTTTCATCTGGATCGTGTTTCGATATTCTGATTGCTTATGGTGAATGATGATATCATATGATGAAGGACAGTTTGACTGCGTTCACTTTTGGTGCCATTTGGTCTTATGTCTTTTGGCATGTACTGTAGCTGCTATGATGGGGACTGCAGCTGCCTTTCTTTGTTTTGATCCTTCAATGAGAAGAGTTTTAATACGGATGATTCCACTGGCAAGGACGGTTGAGCAATCATGGATTTTAATTCGTTTGCAGTGATACCAGGGCCTTGGACTAACCATAACCATAACAACCATTGAAGAGCATATACCTTTTGTAGGTGGACAGATTAATTGCTGCTGCCTTCATGGAGGATTTTTTTTTTCATCAGTTCATATCAGTTCATATAGATTCTTCATGGCTTTACTCTCCCTTAGTCTCTAGGTAGTGAGATCCGATGTGTAGCCCTCTCTAGGTAGTGAGATCTGATGTCTAGCCCTCTCTAGGTAGTGAGAGTCAATGTTTAGATCTCTCTGGGTAGTGAGATCTAATGTTTAGACCCATCTGGGTAGTGAAATTCGATGTCTGGCTCACTCCGGGTAGTGAGATCTGATGTTTAGACCTCTCTGGGTAGTGAGATCCAAAGTTTAGACCTCTCTGGGTAGTGAGATCCAAAGTTTAGACCTCTCTAGGTAGTGAGAGTTGATGTTTAGACCTCTCTGGGTAGTGAGAGTTGATGTTTAGACCCCTTGGATTATGACCAAAAACACTAAAGAACTCTTGGCTGTAAAAAGTCAAAAAGAGTAGGCTATATTGCTACTGGCCAGGTAAAAAATTGTTAGAAATCTGGCACAAATGGATTTCAGGCCATAAAATGAAGTTTGCTGATAAGTTAGGGCTCTCCATGAAGGTCCACAGTATTTTGAGATGATCAGAGCACGTATGGAATCATTGATGCTGTTCCTAACATAGCATGTGGTGTTCTTGCCTCTCTTATTAGTACTAGTGGTCTTCTTGTTGTCACTTGAGGTCAGAATCTTTTCTTTATCCTATTATTTTCCAATTGAGGTTTTATTTTGTGATTCTCGGTATTTCTTCTTATCACATTAAAAAAAAAAAAGTAGAATGCCCTGCTAGGCATATGGATAATATATGTTAATGACTATATTTTTCCATGAGCAAGGGCATATTTTGAGCTGCCGTAGCTCAGTGGTTAGTGAACTGGACTGCAAAGGACAAGTGGTTGGGTTCGATCCTGATCGACAGCTTCCAGGTTCACCTAGCCTTTAATGGGTAACAGATTTTTTCTGGGAAAGTAAAGCGGCACAGGCGTAATACCAACCACATTACCCCAAAAATCATGTGCCGAAGATCTATAAAAATTTTGGTCACTAACACCATATTTACTATATGGCACTTGGCGTGACTGGGCGCTTTACCTTTTTAAGGGCATATTTTAGGGTGATGTAGTTGGTTTCACGCCAGGGCGCCCGCACTTCCCAGAAAACTCTCTGGTAGGATAGATGAATGATCTACTTCAAAGTATAAACTAAAATGACAATAATGCAGTAATGATAGCACTGTACCTGCAGAGCATTTGTATGTTCTTGACCCTTCTGAATCTTGACCATTTGTTCCTTTCGTTTCTTGAATCGTCTGAAGTAGTCTTGAATCAGAAAGGTGGCATAGAACTTGCCCACAGTCACATCATCATCTCCTGCAAACAGACACTCACATTTGATACTGTTTTCTATGCAGAATAACATTATGACATTTATGTAAGCAAGAGCTAAACGTTGTGTCAGATATATATATATGAGTTATGCTATTGAGATAACACATTCATTTATCTGTCAGAATTACATATAATTTGCTGAAACTATTTAATGAAATAATTAAATTAAAAGAAAGAGTATCTGGGTCTATGCCCTATGGGCCGGCTACGGCTCGAAAGGTCAATAGATAGATAGATAGATCTATTGAAAAACTAAAAAGACTATATCATATAAATAAATAAGCACCTCTTGGGCAAAGAAACGTAAACAAACAAATTAATTTAATCAAAACTTGCTGTGTAATCCATTTTTTAACTCTAGATTACAATTCCTATGTGTGGGTCACACTTTCACGATACCGTTGTAAAAATTACTACCACTTAAAATGTTACATTTGGAGTTCCACAAAATTGTAGTTTCTTTGATTTTTTTGCTACGCAGATGTGTGTTTACCAAAGCTCACAAATGGGAATCAGATGCTGTAATAATTTTCTAGGTTACGTTAGATGTGTGGCCTTAAATTCGAAAGCATCATGCAGTGGTTACTGGAGGTGTTGCACTGTCTATTCACAAGGTCGCTGTAAGTCCGTCAATCTAGCCATATATTCGGCTCCCTTAAAGCACTCTTCATTGTCTATCCCGTGTTACAAAGGTTTCTTTGATGTCTCACTGATGGCTAAGGAGATTTCACATCATATGAAAAAAAAAAAAGAAAGAAAATTGGGGAAATTTATAAATAAAAAAAAGCAGCCCCCTTTCTATGATACCATCATATTTCTTTTTTATGACACACTTGAACAAATAAATCCAATATCAAAGGATACAAATACCACACCCAGGGGTCATCAGAAGTAGTAAAAAGGTAGGTATGGGGGAGGGGGTGTATCTATCTCCAGCACACTGTCAAATTTCAAGAATTTATATTTTGAGGCGGTAATTTTTACGACGGAATCACAGTATATGGTTAATAAACTAAAGTAACATCAAACATGACATATGTTCAGCTACATCAACAATTCTTAACTCCCGTGTGTCCCAGACAGCTTGGGGAGTTTGAAGTCATTACCAAAGTCAATTCAGGCTGCCTGAATTCATATACAGAGACATAGTTTACACAGTTTTCCACACAAATATTTCAACCAATGGCTAGAGTTTTCACAATTTTCATCTTCCCATAAATACAAGCTATTTCCTTCCCTTTGTCCATGAAAAATGTAATTATATTAAAAAATTTATTTACATTTTAATTTTATAAACTTGAGTATTTTTAATACAAAAATAAATATTATAATAGATATTAATCTGAATTCACATGAAGAAAATATAGGTATACAAATATTTTAACATGAGCATGCAATAATTTACAAATATGAAATTATGTATGTAAGTCATAATGTATTTGTTTAGATTGATATATCTTCATATTTTTACTACTTTAATACAATTGTTTCTTTAATATGATTTTACGAAGTTAATATAGCAACTGCCTGAAAGTTAAATGTGAAATAACTAACTGTTATAAAAAAATGAGCAGTTAATATTACTTTCACAATAAAACACAAGTGTAACAGCAAAGTTACAACAATTTACTTTTCAGTGTAAACTAAGTTGCAAATGTAGTGAGTAGTGAATAACAAAGGATGAATTCATTTTTAGTGTAAAGCTGCTGTTGCAAATGTAGTGAATAACAAAATATAAATCCATTTTTAGTGTAAAGCTGCTGTTGCAAATGTAGTGAATAACAAAATATAAATCCATTTTTAGTGTAAAGCTGCTGCAAATGTAGTGAATAACAAAGGATGAATTCATTTTTAGTGTAAAGCTGCTGCAAATGTAGTGAATAACAAAGGATGAATTCATTTTTAGTGTAAAGCTGCTGCAAATGTAGTGAATAACAAAGGATGAACTCATTTTTAGTGTAAAGCTGCTGCAAATGTAGTGAATAACAAAGGATGAACTCTTTTTTAGTGTAAAGCAGATGTCAAAACAACAACAACAAAATTAAACAATTCAAATGTCAACTTAGATGTTTATGAAAATGATAAATGAAAAATAAAAGCACAGATCTCTCTTCATGTTACAGAAGTGTGTTCACAAAAACACCAGAAAATACCACAAGTAAATGAAATGAATAAGAGCTCACACATTCTAGTCTACAATCAAGGAGAGACATTTTGGGACAACTAAAAAGCATACCTCATCTACAACATCAGGATGTTGGAGCTTAAAGATATTTGTGTGCAGCAGGTAAACAAAACCAACCCTCACATCAATAAATGAAAAGCAAAAACTACTCAATTTGAAAAATAATAAGAACAAATTTGGTGGGGGGACATACACACGCACACTTATGTCAATAAACTGTTTTTCTTGTTACATTTTATTTTCACACACATTGAGCATTAATAGTTTTACTCAATACTTTTTTTTTTTTTTTTTTTTTGGCCACACAACTAATCTACAGAAAAAATAAAAAAAACAACTACATCAAAAAGGAAGGGAAGAAAATAAGCAAGCAGTTCTTTCTGAGATTGTTGGAAATGTTTGGAAGGTGGAAGGGAGAGTTTCCTACATCTAAATGGATGTTACAATTTCAAACCAGCTTCGGATTAACTCATAACAACCAACCTATTGGAGAGGAAAAAAGATGGATTTGAGTTATGGAGGTACCACAATAAAATGATAACAGTGATGACAATGATGAAACTAAAATGCTCTAACTAATGATAACAGTGATGACAATGATGAAACTAAAATGCTCTAACTAATGATAACAGTGATGACAATGATGAAACTAAAATGCTCTAACTAATGATAACAGTGATGACAATGATGAAACTAAAATGCTCTAACTAATGATAACAGTGATAACAATGATGAAACTAAAATGCTCTAACTAATGATAACAGTGATAACAATGATGAAACTAAAATGCTCTAACTAATGATAACAGTGATGACAATGATGAAACTAAAATGCTCTAACTAATGATAACAGTGATAACAATGATGAAACTAAAATGCTCTAACTAATGATAACAGTGATAACAATGATGAAACTAAAATGCTCTAACTAATGATAACAGTGATGACAATGATGAAACTAAAATGCTCTAACTAATGATAACAGTGATAACAATGATGAAACTAAAATGCTCTAACTAATGATAACAGTGATGACAATGATGAAACTAAAATGCTCTAACTAATGATAACAGTGATGACAATGATGAAACTAAAATGCTCTAACTAATGATAACAGTGATGACAATGATGAAACTAAAATGCTCTAACTAATGATAACAGTGATGACAATGATGAAACTAAAATGCTCTAACTAATGATAACAGTGATGACAATGATGAAACTAAAATGCTCTAACTAATGATAACATGATGCGGTGCTACAGTTGATAATTTAAGTGATACTAAAATTACTTATTCAAATAATCGACCCAACAACACTCACAGCAGACCCAAGGTGTCCCATGTTCTCAACAGATGATGCAAAGTAAGCATACTGATATTTAGTTTGCTGGTTGTACACACATTTGACCAGTCCTTCTAGTTGTCACATCTTCCCTGTACTATGCTGGATTCCAATTTCTCATAATTTCTTTATTACAATTGTATCAATCACTGTCTCACACTTTAGTAATAACCAATCTAGAGAACCATCCAGACCAAAGATTAATGCCGCTGCAATAAAATTACCCAACAACAAAGTCCTGTTCAAAGGAGGAAGTAGAAGATCCAGACAATATAGATGTTTCATGGAACCGGCTAAAGTTGCACATCCTTGACTGTGCAGTCTCTTCTTTTGGTACATATGGAGAATAAAAATATAAAATGACACAGAAACTATTGAGGCTGATATCAAATTCAGAAGACAAAAGGAGCAGGAGAAAGGAGACGAGGCCAGGCACCATGAATACATCTTGTTCATTCTGCAGATGGATCTGTCTATCCAATATTGGCAGATTCAGCCATGAGAGAATCTGTTCAATAAAGCAGTATCCAGCATAAAACACTAATGTCTTTACCAAACTACTAACTTATCATGATTGCTTGCTACCAACCATCTGTCAAGACGTTAAAGGCCATATTATACAATCAGAGAGAGAGAGAGAGAGAGTTCAATATATTTATCTTGTCAAACTCTCTCCACTACAGGTCACATCAAGGCAAGTCTGTTAGCTCTTTCATTGCAGTGGACATCTTAGTGACCAGTACAGTAGATCCACATAAATAAAATCTCAAGTCCTCCTAATCCACTCTAAAGTTTAATACCAAAATCACATTGTGCAGTCTCCTCAGCAAAGGTTGGCTACCATGAATTGATATTTCACTCCTTGCCTTGATAGTGCACACTGTTACAGTTCTCCTGTCCATCTCTGAATGTTGTCAGTCTATTTTAGTCCTTGCCTCTACCATCATTTGACATGCACTTTCCCTTCCAAAATGACTTTCAGTAGATTATTGTAGTTGTAGTTGGTCAAAAATCCCGGTATCACTGCAAACAAATTAAAATCCATAATTGCTCAACTGCCTATGCTAGTGAAATCATCCAAATTAACATCTCATCTCATTGAAGGATCCAAACAAAGAAAGGCAGCTGCAGTCCCCATCATAGCAGCCACAACACATGCCAAAAGACATAAGGTGTAGCTGCACCGAAAGTGAACTAAGCCAAACTATCCTCCATCATGCAATATCATCATTCATTGTAAGCAATTTGAATATCAAAACACGATCCAAATGATAAACACAGTTCACAGTATGCACAGAGCACTAAACTCAGTAGCTCCAGTATCAAGCCAAACTTGGAATATGATGAAACTGCAACAAGGAACACTTTTCAGACAGAGCCGCAACGGTTCCTGTCGCCTATCCGCCATATTGACCGGAAGTAAATTATTGTTTTCTATATGTGACCATAAAATTATATTTGTCTTATTATTCTCAATTTTAATCCTGATGTTATTTGTTTTGATGTATATCTTTCATGATGTCAACAATGCTTTTTTCCCATCTCTGTTCTTTTGTTTGTTTGTGTCTTCCTTTTTTTTATCATCTGCTATGATATATCCATGATATCTATATCCTTGAATTCCTTCCAGGTTCTTTCTATCCACCAGTATATTAACTTGTAAATTGTGTGTATATTGTGTGCAACCACAGTTGCCCAAGGTACACAATGTGAATAGGGGACCCATCAAGGATCATCCAAAGAAAGAAAAAGTGAAAATAATATAAATAAAATATTCAAAAGGGTGCTGAAGTGCAGCATGCTCCGGACAGCAGCAACCATAGGGCTGTCTCAGCATCTCTAAAGAGTTGAATTTTCCTTTTTCTTTGGTTGTTAATGCCCTTGTTTAACACTGATAGCAGAGTGTTAGGAGGAACTTTGTATTAATATAATGTTCTCTTTGTATTAAACAATATATGTTTCTTCTGTAATGCTGGAGCCAATCATCTAATCACTGGATTTGCTTTGCAACATTTGCTGCCAGTCTCTGTTTGTATTTTCCCATTGAATGATATGACACTTCCTTAGTATGAGGCGAGTGATATGACATTTCCTAAGTATGAATGATATGACATTTCCTAAGTATGGATAATATGATATTTCCTAAGTATGGATGATATGACAGTTCATAAGTATGAATGATATGACACTTCCTAAATATGAATGATATGACATTTCATAAGTATGAATGATATGACATTTCCTAAGTATGGATGATATGACATTTCATAAGTATGAATGATATGACATTTCATAAGTATGAATGATATGACATTTCATAAGTATGAATGATATGACATTTCCTAAGTATGAATGATATGACATTTCCTAAGTATGAATGATATGACAGTTCATAAGTATGAATGATATGACACTTCCTAAGTATGAATGATATGACATTTCATAAGTATAAATGATATGACATTTCATAAGTATGAATGATATGACATTTCATAAGTATGAATGATATGACATTTCCTAAGTATGAATGATATGACAGTTCATAAGTATGAATGATATGACACTTCCTAAATATGAATGATATGACATTTCCTAAGTATGTATGATATGACATTTCATAAGTATGAATGATATGACATTTCATAAGTATGAATGATATGACATTTCCTAAGTATGAATGATATGACATTTCCTAAGTATGAATGATATGACATTTCCTAAGTATGAATGATATGACATTTCCTAAGTATGAATGATATGACATTTCCTAAGTATGAATGATATGACATTTCATAAGTATGAATGATATGACATTTCCTAAGTATGAATGATATGACATTTCATAAGTATGAATGATATGACATTTCATAAGTATGGATGATATGACATTTCATAAGTATGAATGATATGACATTTCCTAAGTATGGATGATATGACATTTCATAAGTATGAATGATATGACATTTCCTAAGTATGGATGATATGACAGTTCATAAGTATGAATGATATGACACTTCCTAAATATAAATGATATGACATTTCATAAGTATGAATGATATGACATTTCCTAAATATGAAATATATGACATTTCCTAAGTATGAAAGATATGACATTTCCTAAGTATGAAAGATATGACATTTCCTAAGTATGAAAGATATGACACTTCCTAAGTATGTATATGACATTTCCTAAGTATGAAAGATATGACATTTCCTAAGTATGAAAGATATGACACTTCCTAAGTACTGAAAGTTTGTCAGTTTTAAAGATGTAAATCTTATATATGTGCTTCAGTCATGAGGAAAACAGATACAATTAACTGTCAACATGGTTTCTACTTTTGTATTCTATCATGGTTGTTATCAACAATATGTTTAATAATTTGCTTATCACTTTCTGTTATTGTAACTTTGAAGCTATAGATACATAGGTAATACATATATAAATATATATAAAAATATATAATTCCATATTTATAAACAAAATACATATATAAATATATATATTCATATACATCTATATAATATCTTTATGTAAATGTATGTACACAAGCATACATATGCATACACAGTCTCATAAATGTTACATTATTATCTGAAAAGTATATTATGACTTTTATAATATGCTTATTCCTTAATTTGACAGCCTTGCATATGATTTTTACTTCTTAATACTTGTTAATATTATGACTTTTAATGAACTATCATCAATAGCCAGCAAAATTGGGCTTGAGATCAATCATGAAAAGACTAAAGTCATAAAAAGCTTAATTCCAACAGACAACAACATATACATGGAAAACAAACCAGTGGAAGAGATCGATCACTTTATCTATCTTGGAAGTCACATTGATCGAGAAGGGGATACAAGCAAAGAAATTAGAATCAGAATAGCTAAAGCAGCTATGTCTTTCAGAAGCCTTGAAAAGTTGTGGAAATCAAAACTCATCAGCACAAACACAAAACTTAGACTATTCAAATCAAATGTACTATCAGCCCTTACGTATGCATGTGAAAGCTGGAAAACAACAAGAGATATAGAAACAAAGTTGAACACATTCGAAAATAAATGTCTAAGGAAAATATAGGGTGTCTCTTTAATGACTGTGCATTTTTTGTTGTTGAAATAATTACGCACCTAAATTTTATCTATGTATGACGTAATAGTTCAAGCACCATTTATGTGTTCATTTAAACATCACTGCTACATGATAGATCTGGCTTACAATGGTGTTGACGATTGAAAACAGGGTATTTCTGGTTCAGCATGTCTTTCGTAATGGCGGTAAATATACGGATGAGGTCATTAGACAATTCGTGAGGAAATTTCCAGACTCACAAGTCCCTCACCGAAATTCTGTTACAAAATTGATCAAAAAGTTTCGTGAAACCGGCAGTGTGGTAGATGCATACCGATCTGGAAGACCTTCAATTTCACAAGACCAAATTATGGAACTCCAAGACAGAATTACAATGAGTCCAAATGCATCTTTAAACCACTTGTCTCAACAGGTGCATATATCTAAGAGTTCTGTTCACAAGGTTTTAAGAAGTGAACTACACTATCGTCCATACAAATTAACTGAAGTGTCTCAACTCCAAAAAAGAGATTATGAATCCCGTTTAAACTACTGCATGTGGTTTCAGAATTTTATTTATGAACATGGCGCTGCCATCCTTGACGTCACTTTTTTCACTGATGAGGCCTGGTTTCATTTATCCGGTTATGTGAACAGTCAGAACAATCGGCTGTGGAGCAGTGAAAACCCCATGAATTTCATCAAGTGCCGCTTTACGTTAAAAAAGTCAGAGTGTGGTGCGCTATAAGTCGTATGCGGATAATAGGACCTATATTTTTTAATGAAACAATAAATGCAGAACGTTACCGTACTTTAATTCTGGAACCGTTCATAGCACACCTTACGGGAAATTATGGAATCCTGGTTTCAGCAGGATGGGGCAACAGCACACACAGCCACAACAACACTCAATTATTTAGAAAGCATATTTGCAAATCGCATTATTTCACGTCGAATCTGGCCTGCTCGTTCACCAGATCTAACACCCCCAGATTATTATCTGTGGGGGGCATTGAAGGGGAAAGTTTATGAAAATAATCCGCAGACAATTAATGACCTAAAGACTGAAATAGTAGACAAGATTAAACAAATATCACCAGACATTATTCTGAAGGTTTTCGCAAATATGGAAAGACGAATCACGACATGTCTTGAGGCCCGTGGTGGACATTTTCAACATATGCTTTAGGCACAACTTTATTGTGTTAATACCAACATTACCCATTATAAGCTCGCCGATGGCAGTCAAGTATATTTGAATAATACCATTTATTTTACAATTTGTGTGACGCATTAGTTAACCGCATTTCTGGTGACGTTTTTCTTCCGAGAGTAGAAATTCACTGCACTGCGACTTTAGAAACACCCTGTACTTGGTATAGCATGGAACGAATTCAAAACAAACGAGGAAATTAGAGAAATCACCAATCAACCACTAATATCTTCAGTAATAAAGAAAAGACGATGGTCATATGTTGGACATGTGATGAGAAGAGATAATAACCGAATACAAAGCAAGTCCTCATGTGGGAAACAACAGGTAAGAGGAAAAGAGGAAGACCCAGAGAGACACTGGAAGAACATTGATGAGAGAGGCAAGAGCAGCAGGAATCGGCTCCCTCAATTAGATAGAGCTGCTTGCACAGAACAGAGACAAATGGCGAGATTTGATAAAATATCTTTAAAAGAATTGAAAACTGCTATAACAAAAAATTCAGATAAGAGAGGGAGTATCTTGGTCTACGCCCTATGGGCCGGCTATGGTTTGGCAGGTCAATAGATAGATAGATATATATTATGACTTTTACCAAATTTGTAATTAAAAACAAAACAAAAACTCGAAAAATTCAAAATATAACTCCGGAACAGAAATTGTTCATTTTTGCCAAGACTACAGTTTTCATGTTAGAATCTAAAAGAAAACACTTCACATTGTTAGTGTATACATACATTTATTTTTAACTCTTTCCTAGCCACTAACCAGCATATCAGCTCCACTTATGAAGGCACTACTGGACCAAAACTGACACATTGACTTGGATTGAGTATGGGTGACAATTTTAAAGTAAAGTAACGATTCCGTATAAATATTCACCAATACTTGTATTCGATATCTAGAAGAAGCTTCATAATTACTTCCTTCGGTTACCACATGGTATTTTCTTTATTTTGTAGATACAGTGGTTGAATTTTCTATGTAAATGTGTGTTTTTTCTGACAAATAATGTCCATACCACTTCATGTGACTAATTTCTTTACTTGTGGACATAAATGCAGCAAGTCAAGTGTATTTTGAAGAACTTTGGATTAATTTGTGTAAAATTTCAAGAAGAATGGATAGTAACACACTTCTAGTGAGGGGAAAATATATGTTCATGAAGTATGATATTTTGAATAGAAAATTATTTGCCTTTGAATATATTTATACTATTTATAATGAATCATATATTTTTTTCCATCAGATATCAGCAATAGATTGCTATTTTAATTTTCTTTAACCATTTTCCTTTTCAGTGATGTATAAACATGAACCACATTTAATTATATTATTGTGAGAAATTGTTAAATGAAAAAGACGTGTGACTGAATTTTCTATATTGAAATTTGATCTGATCCAAACCTAAAGAAAACCTAAAGTCCGCCAAAGTCCAGAAAGAGTTAAATTATTTTTAAAAGGCATATTTACATTTATAAAATAATTATAAACAATTGCATAAGCTTAGAGTAAAACATAAACTATTAGAAAGATTTTCAGGAACGTGAACAAAAAATGTTAAGCAAAGTGAAGGGTTGTTGAAATCTGACCTGGACTTTAATTTATCTTTGTTTTTTAAACATAAAAATAAAACCCACTAAAAACAAATAAAACTTTTCATAACAATCAAATAAGTTTCCAGAGTAAAAAAAAAAAAGACGTAATGGTGATTAACGCATAACTATGGAAAAGTACCAGCCAAATACCAGTGGAGAAAGATATACAATGAAGATGATGGGGCAGAATAAGACACACATGCAGAAGACAACTGTGAGTTATACACGACAGGCCCTTTTTTGGAATCCTGAGGGGAAAAAGCAAAAAAGAGGAAGCCCAAAATATTCTTGAAGATGACAGGTGGAAGCAGAGGTGAAGATGATGGGAAAGACATGGAATGACCATCAACGAATGGCAGGAAACAGACCAGCTTGGACAGTGTTTGCTGAAGAGACCTATGCTCCAAAGGGAGTTGAAAGGATGAAGTTGAAGAATGGTAAGTGATATTATAAATGTCCTCGGAGAGCACAATGAGAGTGCTTCCTATCTCTGGTCACACCTTTCTGGGGGAGCAGAGCTTAGTGCCTTCTCTATCCTGATGCTTCTTCCTCCAGGAGCAAAGGCTTGGAACCATTTTTATTTTCTGGCTGGGTTGGTTGCGTTTGTTTTGTTTATCAAGCCCTGATATTCTGCATGAAAAGCCAGTCCAATATCTCAATGACCTCATTAATCCATTTAAAATATTAAGAGCTGTTTCTATTATTATTATTATTGAAAGAAGCAATTTGGAGATGGTAGTAACAAAGCCCTCACTACCTTCCAAATGATATGGTCAAGTAAGGTGACAAAAATACTCTAGCTTTACAAGTGCAAAATCAAACTGTTTTAAAACAAAATTAAATAGAAGTCCAGGTTAAATATATCAACCCAAGACAATAAAATGAATACTGAAAAAAGGGTAAAATGAATTAAAAATAAATATCAAGGTCGGTGGCCATTTGAAAAATAAACAAAATCTTAGGGCTTCCATGCGACTGTCAAATCTACTTACTACCTGCTGGTGGAACCACTTGATCTAACAACTTAGGGCTTGTTCTCTTCCAGATCTTTTTGATGACAGCTCTCAGCTCCTCATTGGCTTGGTCTATGTTGCCCTCAGTTTTTATTTTGAGTGAAGTGCGCACCAGTGCAAACAGTGTAGCATTGAACATGACTGTTCCATCACTATTGAGAGGCATGTTCATGCTAACAAGTCGCTGTAAAAAAAAATAAATAAAAAAATAACAAAGAAATACAAAAATTAATTTGAAGTTTATATATGCTACAATACTGTGATAACATTAAAATATGAGGGAACAACAGCAGACATCAGCTCCCTCGTCGAGATTGAGCAACTTGCCCAGAACAGAGCTGTGTGATGAGACACAATGCATGTCATGTGCAAGATCTGACAGTTGAAAGATTGTCAGACACAAGAGTCTAGAATTTCTGTCCTATGTGCTGTCTTCGGCTCAAAAGAATGATGGATGGATGGGTGGTTGGCTGGATGGATGGGTGGGTAGATGGATGGGTGGATGGATGGATAGGTGGGTGGATGGGTAGTGAGTGGATGGATGTGGCTGGATGGATGGGTGGGTGGATGGATGGATGGATGGATGGGTAAGTAGGTGAATGGGTGGTAGGATGGATGGGTAGATGGGTGGCTGGATGGATGGATGGGTGAGTAGATGAATGGGTAGGTGAATGGATGGATGGGTGGGTGGTTGGCTGGATGGATGGGTGGGTAGATGGATGGGTGGATGGATAGGTGGGTGGATGGGTAGTGAGTGGATGGATGGGTGGCTGGATGGGTGGGTGGATGGGTGAGTAGATGAATGGGTAGGTGAATGAATAGGTGAATGGATAGATGGGTAGATGGGTGGATGGGTAGTGAGTGAATGGATGGGTGGCTGGATGGATGGGTGGCTGGATGGATGGGTGGGTGAGTAGATGAATGGGTAGGTGAATGGATGGATGGGTGGTAGAATGGATGGGTGGGTCGATGGGTGAGTAGATGAATGGGTAGGTGAATGGTTAGGTGAATGGATGGATGGGTGGGTGAGTAGATGAATGGGTAGTTGAATGGATGGATGGGTGGTAGGATGGATGCATGTTTTCCTTCATAGTTAAATATTGTGTATGAAGGGCAGAAAGGAGCCTCAGTAGCTGAGTGGTTTGTGTGCTCACTTCCTGATCAGAAATATAAAAAGAGGAGTAAGACAGGGATGCATCCTATCACCAAGCTTGTCCAATTTATACACTGAGCAAATCTTTAAAAACATCATAGAGATGCCAGGCCTAAACATTAATGGGAAGGTAATCAATAACCTAAGATATGCTGACGATACTGTACTACTAGCAGAAAATCCTAAAGATCTACATCAATTACTTAATGAAATAAACACGACAAGCAAAAAATATGGACTAGATATGAATATCAAAAAGACTAAAACTATGATCATAAACAAAGAAAATACTCAAAACCCACAAGTGGATATCAAAATTGAAGGAATAGACCCGGTGACAGTTCAGAACTACAACTACCGTGGAAATACTATAATCAGTGATGGGAAATGTACAACTGAAATAAACAACAGAATAGGAATGGCAAAAAGTAATTTTAATGTCATGAAGAACATACTAACATCAAAATGAATAACACCAGGGCTAAAACCATGAATAACAAAATGTTACATCTTCTCAATATTCCTATATGGTGCAGAAACATGGACATTAGATAAGAAAACAGAACAGAGAACTGAAGCCTTTGAAATGTGGATATATAGAAGAATAGGTAGAATTGGATGGAAGGAAAAGAAAACAAACGATTAAGTCTTATAACAACTAAAAATTAAAAGAGAACTACTAAGCACAATTCAAAAAAAGACAAATGCGATTTTTGGGCCATGTTAAAAGACACAACAGCCTACTAAAAGTAATCCAGGAGGGGAAAATACAAGGTGGCTGAGGCAGACCAAGACGAGTAACATCAAAAGATGGACAAATCAGCCTATGACAACCTGCACCATCAAAGCAAGAGACAGAGCAGAATGGCGCTCCATGGTAGCTAACCTTCGTTGTGGAGACAGCACTCGATGATGATGATAATGAAAAGGGACCTGGCGTGATACCCACCACATCACCCAAAAATATGCAGTGGTCATGGAAAAACACAATATTCCCAAAACACCAATCAACACAAGAAGGGAACCTTGACTTTTTTTTTAAACTTTAGAGCAGAGACAGTTGCTCTTCATCATTGAAAGATTAGGTGGTCTAGAGCTAAGATGGTGGCCTCTGGACAAGAATATTCCAGGTTTGAATCCTGCCATATGGTAGTGGTATTTTTTGTTGTTGAATCTATGTCTCTTCATGACTTGACCATCAATTGATCAATGAATAGAACAACCAGTTGTCCAGTCTAGACAGTCAGAAACAGGAGGTCCTTCAGAGGTACTCTCATTTTTTTTATTGTCGAAGGAGATAAGCACAGATATCAAATATTTAAAAAATATTAAATACTACATAGGGCCACAAATAGAGCTGCACAAAACATAAAATGGTATTGAGATATATATATATATATATATATATATATATAGGTATATTAGACTAAAAGAAAGACAAGATAAACTACAACTAACAAGGCATGAAGGGAACCTTTTTTTTTTTTTTTAGATCAGAAACAGTTGCTCTTCATCAATGAGGAATTTGGCAAGATTATTGTAGTAAGATTATTGTAGTAAGATTTCTGTAGCAAGATTACTGTAGCAAGATTATTGTATCAAGATTACTGTAGCAAGATTATTGTAGCAAGATTATTGTAGTAAGATTATTGTAGCAAGATTACTGTAGCAAAATTATTGTATCAAGATTACTGTAGCAAGATTATTGTAGTAAGATTATTGTAGTAAGATTACTGTAGCAAGATTATTGTATCAAGATTACTGTAGCAAGATTATTGTAGCAAGATTATTGTAGTAAGATTATTGTAGCAAGATTACTGTAGCAAGATTATTGTTGTTTGTCTTGTCTTTCTGTTAGTCCAGCTGCTCAATACCATTTTGTTTATTTTATATATATTTTTTTTTATTGCCGCAGGTTTTGATAGATTTTTCCTATTTTCTTTTTTTAAATTTTGCCTGGGTAGCAGCCAATTTTGTCCTACTCTTTTTGATTTCTAACAGCCAAGAGTTCTTGAATGTGATCAGACTGTACATAAGACCTCTTGTTATCCAAGAGGTTTCATATTGGATCTCACTACCCAGACATTGGTGGAGGGGAAAGCAGAGATTTGAAGAGAACAATTTCCACCGCCTGCTGCAGGGTTTGAACCTAAGTCCTCTTTCTCCATAGGCTGACATCTTATCTCTAGACCATCCTGAACCCCGGCAGATTTTGTGTAATTGAAAACTCACTTGAAAAAGGACACTTCCCTTTTGACAGTTCTATGGAGGATTATTTTTTATTTTCCTAATTTTCTTCTACAGACTCTTAGACTTGCATATAGATGAAGACAAGGAAACTTTAATCCTAGATTGCGATTCCTATCTGTGGGTGACGTTTTCTTCACGATACTTTCATAAAAATTACTACCATTTAAATGTTATATTTGGGTTTCAAAAATAAGATTTCCTTTTGAACTTTCATTACACAACCGTGTGTTTACCAAAGCAGACATGTGGGAATCAGATGCTGTAATAATATCTTGGGTTTACATTAGATTTATGGCTGAAATTGGACCCCATCGCGCCATTGCTACCGGAGGTGTTACATTGTCTATTCACATGGCTGCTGCATGTCCATCAAACAAGCCATAAATTCAGCTCCCTTAAAGCATCATTCATTGGCTATTCTGTGTTACAAAGGTTTGTTTGATCTCTCACCGATGGCTGAGAAGAATTCCACTGTCATGAGAAAAAAAAAAGAAAGAAAAACAAATTCATTGAACATTGGCAAAATAAAAAAAAACAGCTCCTTTTCTACTATAGTAATAATTTTTATGATGCACTTTAAAAAAAAAATGAAACATCATCTTCTTTCTTTCCTCATTTGCCTGTCAGCGTCAAGGGGAGAGATAATTTGTGGTCTATTTGCTCTAACATTCAACATCAAAAGAAACAAATGCAACACTCAAGTGACACTAGTAATTAGAAAGGTATATTGTGGGGTGAGTTGGAAAGAAAGAATGCTTGCCTGCAACAAACTTCCAAATATCAAGAATTTGTATTCTAAGGCGGTCATTTTTATGACAGAATAATAATATAGCATTAAATATAGCGTTACATATAGCACTAAATAAATAAAAACAATGGCTCAGAAAAGTCTGCTTTCAGAATTAGATACATGAAAGTCAGACAGACTTACCTTGCAAGCTACCCTGTGAGGACAGAGTTTCCCAAAGCCCAATGGAGGAGAAATCTTTCTGAGCAATGTCACCACGTCCAAGTGTTTTATCCGACCCCTGAAAACGAAAAGAAACAAAAACAATCAACAAAAGTTCTAAATTAATGCAAGAGTGTTTACAGTAAACACAGAACCAGGGTCACAAAAATTTGAAATAAATAAATAATCTGTCACCAAGTTCTAAGATATCTAAGAAAAGTGCTTGCAGTTATCAGAAATGACAGAATCAGGAATGATATTATAAGAGAAAGAAGAGGCATTGAAGCAATCCTAAGCTACATACAGAAACAACAAATAAACTGGTTTGCCCATCTATAAAGAATGCTGTGTGATTCATTACCATACAAAGCATATATTAAAGGAGGAGGGAGAAGAGCAAAAGGAAGACACGGAGTAAGATGGACAGTCAATATAGAAAAAGTGCTACAATAACATCAATTAATAATGAGTGAAGCCGCCAAAGGGGTGAGAACTTTGTATCTCCCTCGACATCCAAACAGGTACAAGAATAAGTGAAGAAATAAAGAATAATTTATCACTTTTTACTATGCAATTTTAATTGTTGGTAATTTGTATGGAGATGTTACAAACACAAATAATATAAAGAAATAAATGCAAAGGTAGTTGCAAGTAACAAGCAATAGCAATCTACATTAACAGACAGTTTCTCTAGAATGCAAACTAGGGGAGAATTTCATGACTACAATTATTTTTTCTTAACACAAACAAAATGTGAATCCAAATCAAATTGACAACACTACAGGAAAGACATAGTGTAAACCTGAAAAGAGTAGTTCGATACAGAAAAAAAAGATGAAATAATTTGAGGAAAACCTGTACTTCCAAACAAAATAATATATGAACATTTAATGTATGACTCAGCATTTTATATTACCTTTTAATATTCAAGTCAAAAATAATAATTCATGAAATATTGCCTTGCTGTAGAAGTTAAAATTATTTTGTACTGAAACAAGTGTTAGTAGATTAGGGAGATACAAGTCTTCCTCTAGACAAACAGCTCTTATTATTTGTTTCTATCAATATAGATGTACAACAGAGGTGAGATGCAGAATGGCTCAGGCAAAAGTGGCTTTCCAAAAAATGAGGAAAATACTATGCAATCCATTTTTGACAATAGAGACAAGAAAAAGAGTTCTTAAATGTTATGTTACGCCAGTCTTAACATATAGATGCGAATCATGGACAATAGGGCAACAGACAAGAAAATCACTGGAGTCTGTAGAAATGTGGTTTTGCAGAAGAATGTTGAGAGTACCATGGACAGCTAAGAAGAGTAATGAAAATGTTCTGAGAGAGGTCAAAGCAAAAAGTGAGCTAATTTCCAATATTAGGAAGAAACAATCATAATTTTTTGGCCATGTAATGAGAAGAGAACAACTGGAATATTTTGTAACAACTGGAAAAATTGAGGGACAAAGAGATAAAGGGAAGCAAAGAGAAAAAATAACATACAGCTTAAGAGAATGGCTTGGCAGAAGGTCAACAACAGAAATGATAAATAGCTGCTGAGATAAAAAGTTGTGGAGAGACATGATCACCTACGCCACTAGGCCCGGTACTTGATGATGATGATGAATATATTGATTTGCAAAAATATGACTGCCACCTCTTTCAGCAATATACTAGCTATGTATATATATATCTCACTTTGCTTCTGGATCATACTCTGACCACAATCGAACAAACTCGTCCAAATGGTGTGGGCCAAGAATTGACCAATCACGGGTTAAGTAATCAAAGTTATCCATAATGACAGCAACAAACAAATTGATGATCTGAAAAATATATGCAACATTTAAATAAAAACTACCAATATAATTATAGTAAGTTCTAAGTTAACTAAATTTATGATTACTTGATTAATTTTCATAAATATTTTTGTTTAGTAACTATTTCATCAAAACAAGTACTCAAATGGAAACCACAGAGTAAAAGAAAAAGAGGCCAACCTAGAGAAACACTAAAAAGAACATTGAGGCAAGAGGCAGTGACAGTAGGCATCAGCTCCCTAGCTGAGATTGAGCAGTTCATCTAGAACAGGGATGTATGGCAAGATACAGTGCAGACTTTGCACAAATTCTGACGCCTGTTAACAATAATCAGACACAGGTCTAGAATTTCTTCCCTATGTGCCGTCGTCAGCTCAAAAAGACAAGAGATAGATAGAATTACTTCATAATTTTATTTGTTATTAAATTTAACAGCATCATTTTGAGCATTTACTGGTAACAAAATACCAAAAAAAATGTTTATAAAGGATTTACATAAGTAAACTAAAAGAGGGAAAAAAATGACAAAAACGGTACTGGATGGTTAAAGTCTAATATGCAAAGAAATAAAGAATAAAACTAATAAGGAACAAAGAACAACGGGGAAATTGATGATAGAAAACTATGAGCTCTACAACAGGAAGCAACATGATCACCAGAAGAAGGTCCTGTGAAGCAAATGTTTCAGCCTTTTAGCTTCTTGGTACTCAAGATGGGTGTGAGGAAGGGGGCGAAGAGAGTGTGTCCTGTCTGTGTCACAACTACCAGGCATTGGCATCATGCTCTATTTGAGTCTGGAAGTCTTGTAAAACATTCAACATGTAACAGAGGAGACTCTCATCATCTCTATGTGCAATACCAGTCAGCACAGGCAATCATGTCCGTCCACAATCTTCTGTCCACTGTGCATCATATCAATTCCACTGTTGACTGTTTTCCATGCCATGACACCAAGCTATCTAGTATCTTCTCTCTTTGTCATCTGCGATTTCTCTTTCCCTGTATTTTGCTAGTTGTAACCAAGTATTCCAACTTTCCTATTCTCATGATGTGCCCAAAAAATGTTTCTTTCTGATGTTTTTTAAGAACTCCCTTTTATGTGTTGGCCTCTTTGAGAATTTCCTCATTGGTCTTTTTAGCTGTCCAGGGAGCTTTCAACATTCTTCTGAGAAATCCCATCTCTGTGGCCTCTAATCGTCTTTTCATTTGTTTGTTTACTGTCCATGATTCATTTCCATAGGTCAGAATTGGCTCTATATAGCACAAATGAGACTCTAATCTGCTCAAAGCTTCTGATGGAACCTGCTGTCTATATCTATCTATCTATCTATTGTCCTTTCGAGCCGAAGACGGCACATAGGGCAGAATTGCAATCTCAAAAACAGAAGCCTTGCATGCCAAAATGGCACATATTGCAGAGGTCACTGCTCTGTTTCATTAACAATGCTTTTTACAATGACAGCTTGTCAAGCCATCAATCAACCTCCTTAGTCACCTCTTACAACATGCCTGGAAGGAACTGTCTATAACTAGTAGCAAATATCTGTCACAACCCTACCCTACCAGAAGCCATTGAGTGTTGTTCTCTCAGTTTTGTTGGAAGTTTTAAATGTCTAGTTACTTCTTCATGTCTACTTAAATACTCTATTTGGCCCTCTCTCCCTCCCCCCACTACCTTTCTGTGTATTCATGTGTGTGTATTGGGGGGGGGGGGGGGGGAGTGGTATTTGCATGATTCCTGATTATCTTAGTCAATTGGCATGACATCTAATGATGCTACCAGCGGACAAGAATTAATGTTTTTTAATTGGAATACAAGGTCTGTTTAAACTAGACTACCAGAGAAAATGTAGTTCCATAGTCACCACCAGTGGTGTTCTAGTGAGAACAATATTCATGGAAGGGGAAAAAGGTATTTTGTGTGCTGTAAAAGCATGCGAGAAAGTAAATGATCATAATTCAATGTTCTATTTTTAGCACTGAACGTGAAAAACCAACAGATAAAACAATTCATGTATGGTATATACAATTTAATGCCATTTAAGACTAGTGTATAAATAAGAGAAATAACAAAACTTTTTTACAAAATATCAACTATAATCAAAAGAAGGTGGTCATACATTGGCCATGTGATGAAAAGAGACAACAAAAGAATCTCAAAGCAGGCCCTCAAATTGGAACTAGAGGGTCAAAGAAAATGAGGCAAACCTAGAGAAACACTAAAAAGAACAATGAGACAAGAGGCAACAACAGCTAGCATCAGCTTCCTTGCCAAGATTGAGCAACTTATCCAGAACAGAAATGTGTGGCGAGATAACAAAGATCGTTGGACATATACAGTCTAGAATTTCTGTCATATGTGCTGTCTTTGGCTCAAAAGGACAATAGGTAAGTAGGTAGATACAAAATTGTAAGAATCTGACTGCTTGTGCAAAAATAAATAAACTAGATGTCCAACCAGTGTATAACACTTTATTATTATAACTCTACATTTATACAACAATTCAGCAGTTTGGAATATAAGAAAAGAAACTTACCAGAAAAGAACAGAGAACATAAAATGAGATGAAATAAACATAAGCAAAGTCGTTTCCACATCTGTGTATTTTGCCCTCTGTAACATTTTCAAGATTGATTTCAGCTGCAGGGTCACACAACACTGTCTCCTTGTCTGTGCATGACAGCATAATATCCTGCCATGCTTCACCAGTTGCCGATCGGAAAAGCACTAGGACAGCATGAGGAAATGTCTGAAAGTTGTTGTTCAGATGTATCTCTGTACCAAAGTCCAATTTTATGCGACCAAACATCTGTATGTGAGAGTGGAACAAAAACAAACAAATTCAGGAATAATAGGTCTACATAATTGTCGTAGTGTTCATAATATAAAATAAATAATTTGCTACAATTGACATTAATCAATAAAACAGATCTCAATGATATATGTAGAGAACTGACAAAACTAATCTTTGCATGACAGTACATATCTAGAGTATGTCAAAACTAATCTTTGCATGACAGTGCATATATAGAACATGTCAAAACTAATCTTTGCATGACAGTGCATATATAGAACATGTCAAAACTAATCTTTCCATGACAGTACATATCTAGAGTATGTCAAAACTAATCTTTAAATGGCAGTGCATATCTAGAGTATGTCAAAACTAATCTTTAAATGGCAGTGCATATCTAGAGCATGTCAAAACTAATTTTTAAATGGCAGTGCATATCTAGAGCATGCCAAAACTAATCTTTGCATGACAGTACATATATAGAACATGCCAAAACTAATCTTTGCATGACAGTGCATATCTAGAGTATGTCAAAATTAATCTTTGCATGACAGTGCATATCTATGTCAAAACTAATCTTTGCATGACAGTGCATATCTAGAGCATGTCAAAACTAATCTTTGCATGACAGTGCATATCTAGAGTATGTCAAAACTAATCTTTGCATGACAGTGCATATCTAGAGCATGTCAAAACTAATCTTTGCATGACAATGCATATCTAGAGTATGTCAAAACTAATCTTTGCATGACAGTGCATATCTAGAGCATGTCAAAACTAATCTTTACATGACAGTGCATATCTAGAGCATGTCAAAACTAATCTTTACATGACAGTGCATATTTAGAGCATGTCAAAACTAATCTTTGCATGACAGTGCATATCTAGAGCATGTCAAAACTAATCTTTACATGGCAGTGCATATCTAGAGCATGTCAAAACTAATCTTTACATGACAGTGCATATCTAGAGCATGTCAAAACTAATCTTTACATGACAGTGCATATCTAGAGTATGTCAAAACTAATCTTTGCATGACAGTGCATATCTAGAGCATGTCAAAACTAATCTTTACATGACAGTACATATCTAGAACATGTCAAAACTAATCTTTACATAACAGTGCATATCTAGAGCATGTAAAAACTAATCTTTACATGACAGTACATATCTAGAGCATGTCAAAACTAATCATTACATAACAGTGCATATCTAGAGAATGTCAAAACTAATCTTTGCATGACAGTGCATATCTAGAGCATGTCAAAACCAATCTTTGCATGATAGTGCATATCTAGAGCATGTCAAAACTAATCTTTGCATGACAGTGCATATCTAGAGCATGTCAAAACTAATCTTTGCATGAGTAATTTTATCCTAACCATCCCCTGACATCATGTACAATTCATTTCAATTACATGAACTTTGACCATATATATTTTGATGATGGGTCAAGTGGTTGGGAGGGTTTTTTTTCCCTTACATGGGCAAAGCCATAAAATAATAATTGCTCAGGCAAAATATCATCAACAGCCTACTTCCACCCTTCAGAAAAGACATATATAGAATAAACAGAGTTGAACTATAGGATGTTGCCAGTTTGGATTGTTCTCTCAGTGCACACTTTCTGTTAGCTTCCATAGTTTCTTTCCTGCTCAGCAATACAGATCTCTTTAGTGGAGCTTACTTTCTTAAGCAATTAACATCATTAACACCTACACATCACAATGTAGATCTCTTTAGTAGAGCTTACTTTCTTAAACAATTAACATCATTAACACCTACACATCACAATGTAGATCTCTTTAGTGGAGCTTACTTTCTTAAACAATTAACATCATTAGCACCTACACATCACAATGTAGATCTCTTTAGTGGAGCTTACTTTCTTAAACAATTAACATCATTAACACCTACACATCACAATGTAGATCTCTTCAGTGGAGCTTACTTTCTTAAACAATTAACATCATTAACACCTACACATCACAATGTAGATCTCTTTAGTGGAGCTTACTTTCTTAAACAATTAACATCATTATCACCTACACATCACAATGTAGATCTCTTTAGTAGAGTTTACTTTCTTAAACAATGAGCATCATTATCACCTACACATCAACCTCATCAACATCAAGTGCCATACCTATAGGCACACACAAACATGTCCCTTGATATATTTGTGTGCCTAATGTTCCTTACCAGACAGTTAAGCTGTCCAGTATTTACCTCATTGTTTTCTTCTGCTGATGGAGAGCTGGGATAGAATAGATGATGAACTCATTGTTGTGACAGAATGGATGAGAACTCATTGTTGTGATAGAATGGATGAGAACTCATTGTTGTGATAGAATGGATGAGAACTCATTGTTGTGATAGAATGGATGAGAACTCATTGTTGTGATAGAATGGATGAGAACTCATTGTTGTGATAGAATGGATGAGAACTCATTGTTGTGATAGAATGGATAAGAACTCATTGTTGTGATAGAATGGATAAGAACTCATTGTTGTGATAGAATGGTTAAAACCTCATTGTTGTGATAGAATGGATAAGAACTTATTGTTGTGATAGAAAGGATAAGAACTCATTGTTCTCTTCTGTTCATTGAATCAGTTCCATTGCAATCAGGGGATAAAAACTCATTGTTATTCATAAATAAGCTTTGAATTATGGTAGATTCAAAGAAGTTTCTTTTTTGTTTGGATTGAAATAAAAACTTTGGAGCCTCGGTTAGCCTAGTTTGGAAAGCCACCCGACTGGGCTACCAACGTTTGGACAGCCCATGCTCAATTCCTGCTGGAAGCAGTGTTAGTTGTACTCATGGTTAAAAAAAAAGTACTCCTACAGTCGACCCAGCCTCTGGAAGAAATGGGTACCAGGGAACTACTCTGGTTGAAGTGACACTATCTAGAAGTCTCTGAACACGTCTAGACAGGCAGACGAGCACATATGGGTGAAAACTTGCGTGCTAAGACGCTGATTCAAGTCTTTTACTTGACATTTACCTTTAGAAAAACTTTAACCCAAACATTGAGCATGCAGACCCAATGGAAACCCCTGGTGCACCCCAGCCAGGAATGGGAAACACTCACAATGATAGTAAGTACTTTATCTGTCTCTCATTCCTTTTATGTCAACAGTTGTCAAAATATTTGCAAGCTTTTTGCTTCTTGTGACATGACCAAATCTAATGTGCTTCCAAATTAATCTAACTGGTTTCATTCAAGACACCTTCCTTACTTCCTCTAGCTGTTCATGGCATTCTCAACATTTCTTTGCAGAACCAAATTACTGCTCTCCCAAATGTTCTTCTTGTTGTTTACTGAAACATTCTTACCTATCTAGAGTGTTCACCTAATGGTGATTAGCAGTGCAACTACACTACAATTCATCCAAACATCTCTCTCACACTCTCTTCCTTCTCCAAACACACACACATCAATATATGTGGCCTTTGGCATCTTGTCAGATAGCTGGTAGTAAGCAATCATGATAAGTCACTAGTTTAGTAAAATGATAGTGTCTTATGCTGGATGCTGTTTTACTGAACAGCTTCTCTCATGGCTGAATCTGCTGGTATAGGATAGACAGATGTGACCACAGAATGAACAAGATGTAGTTGTGGTGCCTAACCTCATCGCCTTTCTCCTGCACCTTTTGCCTTCTGACTTTGCTGCCAATGCTTCCTCAAAAGTTGCTGTGCCATTTATTAAAAATTTTTTTGTTCTCTGTGTGCTATTGTCTTCAGCCAGATTTTCTCAGTTTCTTTCACTGATAGAGAATTCCCTCAAGGAAGCCCTGCAAACATCAATATATCTTAGCATTGTCTGCCCTTTGGTCTCTTTCGATCCCTAAGTTCACCATATAATAATTGCTTGGGAGTATGATTGTGTTCCATTTTTTTACATGAACCAGCCACCTTAGTCTCTGACTCCTGAGTGTGGCCATGATGGATGGGAGTTTGGCTCATTGCAAGACTTACAATACTATGTTTATTTAACCAATGTCTATACTTTTAAAGTAAATAGTTAAAAATAATTCATTAAGATATCATTAAGGATTGTAGAAATTATTTAACCTGAAATTGGTCAAGTATGTGAATTGAAAATGTAGCACTAACCTGCATTCCAATAACTGCATAGATGAAAAAGAGCATGACAATCAGCAAAGCTACATAAGGAAGTGCCTAGAGAAGAGAGTTATGCAAACTTAGGAAAATATCAAATCAATTTTAGAAATTAAAAAATATAAGCCTAATATGAACTTTAACCAGTGCAATGACCAATAAGATAACATTGAAATGGACTAACAAAACAGCTGACATATGGTACAAATGCTTTTAAGAACACCTCTATAGGTATAAGAAAGTGCTGGATAAACCTGGAGTAATGTTCATTGTAGTCTTTAGTTCAGGTAGCATTTGACGTGAACATAACTGATTGGCAGTTGATTAACAAAGACAGATCCTGGACTTCTAGTCATTATTGTGGACTGATGACAGGAACCATTGAGGCACTGTCTGAAAGTGTTCCTTATTGCAGTATCCTCATATTCAAAGTCTGGCTTGCTGCCAGAGCTACTGAGTTTAGTGCTCTGTGTACACTGTCAGGTGTGCTTTTCATCCGGATGATATTTCTATATTCAGATTGCTTATGATCAATGATGATATTGCATGACGAAGGACAGTTCAGCTGCGTTCACTTTCTGTGCCACTTGGCCTTATGTCTTTTGGCATATGCTGTAGTAGCTATAATGGGGACTGCAGCTGCCTTTCTTTGTTTGATATAGTCAATGAGATGTTAATTCGGATGATTCCACTGACACAGGAAATTATTGATTTTAATTCATTTGCAGTGATACAGGGCTTTTGAATAACTATCACTATAAGATCCAGCTGAAGGCAGACAGTAAATGCTAGTCTGAAATTAGGCAAACTGAGAAAA
This sequence comes from Megaustenia siamemsis, assembly GCA_032433765.1. Taxonomy (NCBI): domain Eukaryota; kingdom Metazoa; phylum Mollusca; class Gastropoda; order Stylommatophora; family Ariophantidae; genus Megaustenia; species Megaustenia siamemsis. The sequence goes on along the minus strand of JAVIAB010000091.1, from coordinate 33,623,361 downwards.
ATTGTCCACTGTAGGTTCACAAAGGAATAAGAAGGAACTTCTGACATGATCCTTATACTGGAACTTAATCCATTATCTCTTGAGGATGATAGGTCCTGTTACAGTAGGTAATGAGGCTTACAAATATCATTTTGATGAGATTAAATGTATAGCACAACTAAAGACAGCAAATAAATGTGGGTATATGAAGTACTGGCAGTTAAGACACTAAAGACAGTACAATCTTTATTTTGTATATTACAAAATATTCTACAAATATCCTGTATATTACAAAATATTCTACAAATATCCTGTATATTACAAAATATTCTACAAATATCCTGTATATTACTAAATATTTATTATATTATTTATATATTACTATATTCTGTGTATTACTTATGATCTATCTTATTCTAACAATATCATCATCATCATCATCATCATCGAGTGTCGTCTCGCATCAAAAGTTGACTACAATGGAGCACCATTCTACTGTCTCTTGCTTTGATAGTGCAGGTTGTCATAGGTTGACTTGTCCATCTTTTGATGTTACTCGTCCATGTCAGTCTTGATCTGCCTCTGCCTTTGTTACCGTGTATTTTCCCTTCCAAGATTACTTTTAGTAGGCTGCTGTGTCTTTTAACATGGCCCAAAAATCTAATTTATCTTGTTCTAATTGTATTTAGTAGTTCTCTTTTCATTTGTAGCCGTTTTAAGACTTCATCATTTGTTTTCTTTTCTTTCCATCCAATTCTTTCTATTCTTCTATAAATTCACATTTCAAAGACTTCAATTTTCTGTTCTGTTTTCTTGTCTAATGTCTAACAATATATACCACAAGAATGGAACAGCTAGAATATTTTGTGACAACTGGAAAAAATGAGGGCAGTGATGGTCCTATAAACAAGAATGAAGTAAATGATTAACTTAAAAATGGAAGTAAAGAATAGGAAAGTAGCAAATACATCAAATTTATTTCAGGAACAGACATGACAAGTATCGGTAGTCCCTTAGCAATTGTTGTTGTAATAAAAACGCTCTGAAAGAGGCCAAAGCAAAAATAGAGCTAATTTCCAATATTAAAAAGAAACAATCATTATTTGTTGGCCATGTAATGAGAAGGGAACAGCTGGAATATATTGTAACAACTGGGAAAATTGAGGGATGAAGAGATAGAGGGAAGCTAAGAGAAAAGATACCAGACAACCTAAGAGAATGGCTTGGCAGAATGTCAACAACAGAAATGATAAATAGCTGCTGAGATTGAAAGTTGTGGAGAGACATGATCACCTATGCCAGCAGGTTTGGTACTTGAGGATGATGATGATGAATGAAATGTTAGTGACCTCATTGTGGTAAACCTCAGCTAGTCAAGTGAGGTGGGGGTGGCCTTTCCTTCCCTGAAAATAGCTCTGGTTGACCCAGTTGCTGGCAGAAATGAGTACCAGGGTAGCACTCTGGGAAGGTGAGGAATGCTGAGACACTACCCAGAAGTCTCCGAACACTTCTGGATAGGCGGCCAAGCACATATGGGGAAAACTCGCGTGCTAAGATGCCGATTCAAGTCTCGTACTTTACCTTGACCTTTAATACGCATTTAAAGAGGATCAGTGACCTCAATACTTTTAGGTCAGTACAAATTTTGCCTCAACTGTCATGTGAACCTTCAGGTCAGCAAGCAAGTGCACTAACCATAATGTCATCTATCTATTGACCTTTCGAGCCGTAGACCAACACATAGGGCATAGACCCAGATACTCCTTCTCTTATCTAAATTTTTATTCTAGCAGTTTTCAATTCTTGTAAAGATATTTTATCAAATCTCGCCATTTGTCTCTGTTCTGTGCAAGCAGCTCTATCTCATTGAGGGAGCCGATTCCTGCTGCTCTTGCCTCTCTAATCAATGTTCTTCTCAGTGTCTCTCTGGGTCTTCCTCTTTTCCTCTTACCTGTTGTTTCCCACATGAGGGCTTGCTTTGCTATTCGGTTATTATCTTTTCTCATCACATGTCCAACATATGACCATCATCTTTTCTTGATTACTGAAGATATTAGTGGTTGATTGGCAATTTCTCTAATTTCCTCGTTTGTTTTGAATTCATTCCATGCTATGCCAAGTACAGGGTGTTTATAAAGTCTCACTACACTTGGTATCTAGGTCAATTTGAAAAAAAATGTTTATGACGTCATCACAATATGTGCTCCCACTGTCAATTGTGCGATACACACGGGTAGTTGTTCAAAGATTTATAGCAAGATTTCCTGATAAACAACCTCCTCATCGCATTACGGTTAGAAATTTGTTGAATAAGTTTATTGCTACTGGAAATGTGGAAGATGCTCCACGATCTGGTAGGCCTGCTGTGAATGATGAAATATGTTTAGATATCCAAGACAGAATCCTTAAAAGTCCAGACAAGTCATTAAGAAAACTGTCGCAACAAGTGAACTTACCATTGAGCACATATTGTGATGACGTCATAAACATTTTTTTCAAATTGACCTAGATACCAAGTGTAGTGAGACTTTATAAACACCCTATATTTTCCTTAGGCATTTATTTTCGAATGCGTTCACTTTGTTTCTATATCTCTTGTTGTTTTCCAGCTCTCACATGCATACGTAGGGGTTGATAGCACATTTGATTTGAAAAGTTTTGTGTTTGTGCTGATGAGTCTTGATTTCCACAACATGTCAAGGCTTCTGAAAGACATTGCTGCTTTAGCTATTCTCATTCTAATTTACACAATGCCATAGGGCTTTATAAAAGAGTATTAGAACATCAAAAACACTTGCATCACTAGTTACCTGAAATGATTTGATAAAGGTCCAGAGCAGCGTGCGAATTCCCTCACCTCGACTAAGGAGTTTAATAAGCCTCATGACACGGAACAGCCGGAAAAAGTTGATGCTGATGAAGGACTTTCCTGACTACAGCAAAATAAAAATGGTTTATTCAATAATGCTGTTTAATGATATCAGAGCATATGTATCTAGCTGTTAAAATGCTGCACAAAATGTTTAAATAATAAATATATTAAAATTAAACATCATAAAAGCATCAATGTGAAACCTATTGAGTTACAACTGGTTCAAAGAAACAAGCTACTGTATAAAGATAAATTTAATTAAGAAATAATTAAATATAGAATTAAGAGACTAATTCAAACTGAGAATTGAAGTTAGGCCTCATACAGTATCAACAAATCACACAGTTAACAAAAAAACTCTTCAAGTTTGAGTTACTGGTTACAAGGGGGTTAGTTTCAGTCTCAAAGTTAATTTACAATGGTTAAGCTGTAAAATTAAGAAATTTGTAATAGCATTGATAGTTGATGTATGAAATTAGAGTTATGACACACAATTTAATATTATAAATTCTTAAATGTACCACATCTATAACTAGCTGTCACTTAATGTCTGTAAAAGTGTTTCAACTGGATTACTTATCTGTTTTTGCACTATTAATTACATCCTTGAAGAAATAATATGGAAGCAATAAACTGACTAATCCAAGTGTTTGCTACAATAAATTATATATGCAAAAAATATATTTCTTGTATTTTTGTTTTCTATTACTATATTATTTCTAAATTGTTATAAATATAAATTGCTCTCATTTCATACCTACAGATTGATCTCAAATATCTTGTACCTGTTTCCCCCTTCCACCATATTCTCTCTTTAAACCAGCCCACCTAACATAACACATACATTTTAACACATTCTGTACTGCGAGCAGAAAAACTGAATCTAGTTACTGATGCACTGAACTCTGGAGCCAGTTGTTGCGGAGTTTAATTTATTGATGTTTCCCCATTTATTTCCCCTAAAATCTTGTAATTCTCTTATTTAACCTCTTTACTAACTTCCTGAGTAAATTGCCGATCAGATGGCATGTATTAGATCAATTTTCATTTATTTTTCTTAGTTATTTCAGTGTAACATTTTTTGTGAAAAATGGCCGTGCCACAGAGTGAGTTAAACCATTAGTAAGAGATGTGTTAATATTCTCTGTACTTCAGACATCACACATGAAAGTTTCTTTAATCCATGATTAATGTACAATAATAACTATCTCAGACACTGTTTCACATTTCATGTGAGGAATCACAGTAGATCCACTAATTTAGACACTATTTAACAACTTCATATGTGGAACTACAGTAGGTCCAATAATTTAGACACTAACAACTTCATATGTGGAACTACAGTCATTCCACCAATTCAGAAACTGTTTGACAACTTCATATGTGGAACCAGATAAGACCCATTATTTCTCACAATGGTTCACTGTTTTATATAAGGAACTACATTTATAACACACTATGTTACCTACTCTATAAGGCCCTTTTCGACTTGTCAGATGGTCTAGTAGAGGCTATTGTGTATTTTTTTTAGGTTTTGTTTTGTTGAACAGCTTCTCTCATAGCTAATTCTACCAATGTTTGACAAACACACGTGGTCACAGAATGAACAGGTCAGGCCCACTGGTCCACAGGGTTTTCCATCCTTTTTCATTAGTCTTTTCTCTTCTAAGTTTTGCCTTAGCACAGTCTTGAATGATGTTATACCGTTCCTTATACATGCTCTCCATGATGTGCGATCACTTGCCAGATGTTCCCAATTACCTATTCTACAGCCATATCAAATGAGTGAAGCCACTAAAAGGGCAAGAACAAAAAATGTATATCTCCCTCAACACCTGAAAAGGAAAAGCTAGGAAAGTGAAGAAAGAAGATCTATTCTATTCTAATCTATTCATAGATTCAGTTTCACTGCAGTCAGGGCATCCCCATACCCGCTCCACACGACCTGTCCCAGCATTTCTCGAAGTATATGCATATTTTATCTTTTTATACAAAATGAGACCAAATATTTATACATTACTTATTACATAACTAGATTAGATGTGCACAAATTGAGGCTAAATATTTGTATATATGTTATATAATTTATCTTTGCATAAATTTAGACTAAATAGACATAGACACAGATACTCTAATTCAGCTCTTTCCATATGTTTCGCCACACTGTGTGCTATGCCAATCTTGGCCACGTACATTTCACCACATAGTGCACTGCTCTCAATTTGATTAGTGTGAACTGTCATCAAATCATATTCTTTTAACATGTCTTGTATCATCTTGGTATTGGTGAAACATAATACCTTGTTCAATTATCTAAAAGTTCATATATAAAATGTTATATGTTAGATAAACATAAATATGTAGATTGATTCTTAAAACCATGAACAATTTTGTCTCTGAAATCTCTTATGTTGCTTTGATAAAAAGTTTCCGTATGGAAAGAGTTAATTTGCACACAAACTATCCAGTGACATTACAATATTTTGTCTGCTCACAGCAGAAACATGATGATAGTTTTCTTTTGTTTTCATGTATTAGTAACCAGCTGAGCTATTCTGAGCTTAACATAAACATGTTGGTTATAATTACATGAAAGTACATTCAATATAAATCTAGTTTCAGTGATATTTCATTGATAATTCATATTTCATTCATAAAATTAATAGAACAAATGTTACCTTACTTCATCAAGCCAGTGACAATATAGTTAATAGTGAACAACAAGACAAAACTGAACAAAGAAATAAGTGTTTTAATGAATATAAATTTAAGCCAAACAAGTGACAAAACAAAAAGTTCTAGCCATCTTGGCAATAGTGATGGTGTTGGCAATAGATGAAGTATGCTTTTTAATCTCTTTTAAATTCATGCGAGATAGATAGATAAGTGCTTGTCTTGTGTGTGTGTTTTTATATTGAGATAGATAAGTGCTTGTCTTTTATGTGTGTTTTTATATTGATATAGATAAGTGCTTGTCTTTTGTGTGTGTTTTTATATTGAGATAGATAAGTGCTTGTCTTTTATGTGTGTGTTTTTATATTGAGATAGATAAGTAATTGTCTTTTATGTGTGTTTTTATATTGAGATAGATAAGTACTTGTCTTTATGTGTGTTTTTATATTGAGATGGATAAGTGCTTGTCTTTTATGTGTGTTTTTATATTTATATTGAGATAGATTAGTGCCTTTTATGTGTGTTTTTATATTTATATTGAAATAGATAAGTACTTGTCTTTTGTTTTTGTATTTATATTGAGATAGATAAGTACTTGTCTTTTGTTTTTGTGTTTATATTGAGATAGATAAGTACTTGTCTTTTGTGTGTGTTTTTGTATTTATATTGAGATAGATAAGTGCTTGTCTTTTATGTGTGTTTTTATATTTATATTGAGATAGATAAGTGCTTGTCTTTTATGTGTGTTTTTGTATTTATATTGAGATAGATAAGTGCTTGTCTTTTATGTGTGTTTTTGTATTTATATTGAGATAGATAAGTGCTTGTCTTTTATGTGTGTTTTTGTATTTATATTGAGATAGATAAGTACTTTCCAGTGTGTTACCGGGGCTTCATTATGAGGGAAGTAAAGAATAGTGGCACTGTGACCTTCCAGGCATGTCATAAGAGGCGACTAAGGAGGTTGATCGATGGCTTGACAAGCTGTCATTGTAAAAAGTGTTGTTATGGAAACAGAGCCATAGATTTTAGAAGCAGTGATCTCCGCAATATGTGCCATTTTGGCATGCATGGTTTCTGTTTTTGAGATTGTGGTTCTGCCCTATATGCCGTCTTCGGCTCGAAAGGACAATAGATAGATAGATAGATAAGTACTTTTCCTTTGTTTGTGTTTTTGTATTTATATTTGTTGTTTTGTACCCAATGAATGGTTTTTCCAAAATGTTGGAGTTTGTCTAGTCTCACCTTAAGTTCAGCTACTTAATATCATTTTATGTTTATTTTACATTTTTATGGATATGCTTTTTAACTTGTGGTCTGTAATGTTTTATTCATTAACATATGTTTTAAGCTATTGCATTTGTTTTACAACATTTATATAAGCACTCCAACACACAGATACCAAGCAACAATGAGGCAGAGAGGAGATTTGCACACTTATGGATATGTCCGAAATGCAATATGGATGATCCCTTGACTAAATTAAAACAATGAAAGAACTGAAAGAAAATATAAAATAATAGACTGCCTAAATGCTGTAAGGCTCACAATGATTGCTGTTTCAAAAGTCCCTATTATACATGTTGCTATAACTTGAATGCTTGTTTCATGTGCTTGTTACAAGAATAATTATTGCTTGTTTACACTAGTCATGTTTTTGATAGTTGCACAGTTTTGCTCATCAAGCAGGCAAAAGAGCTGAATGGTATGTTTTAGATGCATTGAAATAAACAAAACAAGGATAGCATCTAAGCAATGCTCTGATCCTTGACATGTTAACAGGTTCATTCAACTCATGTGAAAGAAACTAAGTGCAATTAAAAGCAGGAAGCAAGAAATCAAAGCAAAGTATAACATCTGGCACCTTTTATGTTGACATTTTTCTTATTATTTATTTTGTTAGATGAGGAAATAAACGTTAATTTATCTCTATGTGCAGTATTTGATGAATACTTTCCCCTGAATTAACTAACATACGTATAAACGGAGAATTGGTTGAGTATTTTACCCTTACTTAAGTGATCGATATGTGAGTTATTGATTGAATATACCCCCACCAATTTGCTTGGCTAATGGATAGTCTAGAGGTAAGACATCGGTCTCTAGACAAGAAGCTGATCCCCACCATAAATGGTGGGAATTTTTCAAAAATCAAATCTGTGGGTTCTTCCTGGTCTCTGGGCAGTGAGATCTGACTGTCTAGCCTTCTCAGAAAATGGTGAAAAACAGAAAGTTCCATGTGACGCACATTAAAGAACCCTTGGCAGTTAAAAATTGAAAAGAACAAGCCAAACATGGCCGCTGCCTGGGCAAAAATTGTTAAGCAAATGTACTCATCCATGCTGAAGATAGGTGTGTTGGGTCAAACACTGGTGCAAATATCACTCCAATGCTGTAAAGTAGCGACACAACATATCCACGCCCAACTAATGGGTGAACACTAAGAAAAGAAGATTCACTAATTATCTCCCTCAGCAGCACTGATAACATATATCCAACTTACACAACAAATGTAATAGGCAGCATTTCTTCTTATATGTGCTTTTTACTTTGTGAATTAATTGATAACCCCTCACAATTTGTAAGTTTATATGAGTGCACAACATGACATTTATTAAAGATATGCTTTAGCTATATACATTTATTTAATATTTGTGGCACTGGTTTTCTAGAATGAGATGTATGCAATCTTCTACTCCATTCATACAAACTATTATTAAGCAATTATCTTAACTGCTTTATTACAAGACAAGACTTTTGAATCCTCAGGGGTGCAGACAAAGGCGAAGGCCAAAATATACTTGGAGAAGACAGGTGGAAACATAGATGAAGAAGATAGTAGAGACATAAAGTGGACGCCCTAGATTACGATACAGTCATAAAAATTACCACCTCAAAATACATTTTTTAAAAATGTGACAGTTTGTCACAGGCAAACATCTCTAAGGTTGGTTCTTATGTTCCAGGAAGAACTGGAGAGCCCGGGTGCCATTTTTGTGAGGTATAGAGAACAGATGTCAAAAACAAAAAAAGGTGGTAGTTTTATCAGGGCAAGGAGAGAATGCAGAGACAGATTGAGGGTGTGGTTAGTATCCTCAACAAAAGAGGGAAGGCCCAAGCACAATAGGTTGGAAGACACTGTCCAAGTAATCTGAGGTGTGAATGGTAGGACAAGAAGATAAGCAGAGACAATGGGTCTTCCAGGGTTGCAAGGTTTGTGGATCTTAGGTAGCATATAGAAGGAGGGCTTACCTAAGGCTGAGTCAGGAATAATAAGGTTAATGGCGCTGGAGAGGAGTGCTTCACTTTTGATCAAATGAGAGATGGTGGACTAGAACTCCTAATTGTTCTTGATCGTGGGGTTGGCAGGACAAGGTTTGTAGAATGTAGAGTTGGAGAGTTGGGAATGTCCCTCTAAGGAGTAGAGGTCCTTAGGCCAAACCACTATGGTGCCACCTTTATCAGCAGGTTTGATAACTATGTCATCACATAGGTGGAGATTAGTAAGGGCTAGCAATTCAGTAGGGGAGAGATTAGAGCGATGTAGTCTCTGGGGGTGAAAACATTTGATTTCCTGAGAGGTGGTGGAAATATCTTTGTCGAGTACAAGGGAGGTGCCAGGGGCGGGGGTCCAATCAGGTTTAGAGGCCTTTAAAGGAGAATTCATCATCTAACGGAGAGCGGGAGGGTGGGTGTGCAGGGTGGAGGTGAAAATAGAACTTGAGTCATAATTTAATCAGTTTTCAAACTTCATTTGTAAATCATTTATGTTTATTTTTTTTTGTTTTCTGTAGCTAAACACACAGCCCCACATTGTATTTCATATTTATTATATTTGATATCTGTAATTATCTCATAAGTTTTTATTTCAAATACTGCCAACTTTTAAGAAATTCCCTTTTTTTCACTCCTAGTTCTGAATCTCCTGAGCCGTCGGCATTGGCAGCAAAGAAACTCTTGTAACATTGGAGAGTCAGTGAACAACGCCAAGTGGGTACCAAACTTATAGGCTGACCTGGTGGTTTATGGCCGCTTTATCAATAAACAGTGGAAACTGGCAGGGCACGGCACATGTGGTCACATTTCTGGCTAAAAATTGACCATAAAGCAAGAAATGATTATCCCTGTGTCTCATCTTGGGTAAACACACTACTGTGTGGCAAAAGTTCAAAGAAAATGTAATTTTCCAAAATTAAAATGTTGGATTTAAGTTGTAGTAATTGTTACTACTCTATTGAAAACAAGTGAGTCACACATAGCTATGATAATTAAAGGTTAAAAGAGTGGCAGGAAACCGAAAGTCATGGAAAGTGTTAGTTGTACCTATGCTCTTCAGGGATTTGAATGGAAAAAGATCTTAACTGCTCATTAATTAAGAGCAAACAGAGACCCTTTACTAAACACCACATCTTAGCCCAATGTTAAAAGGATAATGAACAACATTTAGAATATATATTAGAAGTGTTTGTATGTTTTCATTTTTCTTTTTCATATGCAAAACTCCACAAAACAGTCAACAACAGAATTGATATGATGCAGTGTGGACAGAAAATTGTGGAATGACATGATTGCCCACGCCAACTAGTATATCACATGATGCTACTCGTGAAAACTCTACAAATAATGTATGTACTGTAACCAAGCATATTTCTACAGTGTGAGTGTGAGTGTCTGCATGAGAGAGAAAGAGAGAGCGAGAGAAAGAATGAGAGAAAGGAAAGATTTGGTTTAAAAAAGATCTAAGGTGCATCTGTTGATCTACATTCAACACAAACAAAATAAATAGATAAAAATACAACTTAGGAAATATCACAAATCTATGAGTACACAAAATGTTTTACTTAACTACTTCTTCCATAGTGCAACATTAAACATGCAGCAAGCTTTACACAGCTGACAAATACAAAAAAAGCATATTTTAAAAAAAAGGAAAACAAGTATAAATCTAAAATAAATTGAAGCAAAACATTTGGTAGTCTGCTACTTAATGTTGATATGCTTGATGTTCTGCTACTCAAACAGAGCTCTAAGCTTCGTATATTTTCATTTACATTTGATTCAAGTTTAATCTTTAACTCTGAACCCATTTCTTGACAACTTGAAAGTTTCATCTACTAATATTATTAAGGCCAATTAACTCACGTTGTGATATTTCATGAACTGCGCTTTCATGTCTTGTAATATTCTTTCTATATTGATTCACAAATGGATAACTTTTCCAAAAGGTACCCAGATTTTTTATGACATTAGACAGTTTACAATTTCAATTCATATAACTCTGTTAAAAACAGTAAAATAATTTCAGAGCTTAAAAGTTACATTTTTTAAAAGTTATTTTTGTTGTGTGGAAGTTGTACATTCTGTATCAGGAAATGACAATAAAAGTTGTTGAGTTTATGATTACTAAAATATTACTAACACAACTTCTTCTTTCTTCTTCTTTTCTCTTTTCACTGATACCTAAAAGGTGTCGTGGTTATATCATTTGTCGTTCTTGAGCTGCTCGAACTGTCTGAATTAGTGACTTTCCTTTGTTGTTACATGTCTCTGTCACTGCATCTATCCATTTTCTTCCGGGTCTTCCTTCTTGGTCTTTTTCCAAAAGAACGCCCTTGATGGTGATTGATAAGAATTCATTCTGACCAGGTGGCCAAACCATTTAAGTTGTTATTGTTCTATATATTCTTGGCAGGGTTTTGTTCCTACTATTTTTCTTATGGTTTCATTTGGTATTCTATCTCTTATTATGTTGTTTGTTACTTTTCTCAAGCATCGCATCTCACATGTATTGATCTTTCTTAAATGTGATTTATAAAGGGTCCATGTTTGACTTTCATAGCACAAAGTTGGTATGAAAATGCTATTTATCATTTGTTGTTTAGCTGGCACTAACACAACAACTAACTATAACATTCCAATTTTTTATTTGTTGTCACAAAAGGAAGCCACTATCTGATAAAATCAATTTAATAATGAGAATTTGACAGAAATGTTGTAAATTCTAGATGTTCGCGTACATAAACTTTGACACATTTGAAAGACATGTTACAAATATAACACCATTTTTAGACTGAAATTAGCAGCTGTACCAGACGTAGGAAAACTAAACATACAATTAAAAAGAGACAAGATGTCACATGATGAAACATTAAAGAAAATTTGTATGAAATACCACATACAATTATTAATGGGAAAAAAAAAAGATAGAGAATGAAAGAGAAAAAAAAAGAGGAAGAGAGAAAGAGAAAACTTCAAGCTTTATAAAAAAACAAAAATGTCTTAAAAGCCAAATGGCTTCAAAGAAAGCTCCAGAACAAAACAATATTAATAAAAAGGTGAGAAAAACAGTGTGACAATGCCTTCATTTTTAACTCCAGGACTTTGTGTATTCAACCACACAATTAACATTGCAACATTTTTTTAACTTCTTTAACACTTTCAATTGAACGCTATATACATTTTTAGCTGTCAAAAAAAAAAAAAACAATTTCTAAAAAAGAAAAGAAAAAAAACATGCATTTTTGCACATAAAAAACTTCATTTTAAAGCAAAGATTAACATTTTTATAACAATCGAGCAAGAAGAAAGTTAATATTTTCTCAGTGTTATTTAAAATGTCTACAGAAACATCAGAAATGTTACAGGATATATGATGTGTGTATTTGTGTGACTGTATCATCTAGACATATAAATAGATCATTATTGATCACAGTATTTACAATTAAACTAGAAAACTAAAATTTTGTGGTTGGTGGTAACAATTTCTGAGAGAGATGCAGAAGAAGTGAAAAAATGTTATAGATTGGACATGAGAAGTACTTTATGTGAATTCATGCATGAGACGGCTGCATACATAGCCAGCTAGATTAGACATGAGAAGTACTTTATGTGAATTCATGCATGAGACGGCTGCATACATAGCCAGCTGGATTGGACATGATAAGTACTTTATGTGAATTCATGCATGAGACGGCTGCATACATAGCCAGCTGGATTGGACATGAGAAGTACTTTATGTGAATTCATGCATGAGACGGCTGCATACATAGCCAGCTGGATTGGACATGAGAAGTACTTTATGTGAATTCATGCATGAGACGGCTGCATACATAGCCAGCTGGATTGGACATGAGAAGTACTTTATGTGAATTCATGCATAAGACGGCTGCATGCATAGCCAGCTGGATTGGACCACAACTAACTATATAGAAGGTCTGCAGGCAGAAAAATAAAATTTAAAAAAAGCAATCCAACTAGCGTAATGTTTTCAGCTTTGAAAGCATGAGCAGTTGTGAGTAGAAAATGATATTTTTCAGCCCTTAGGCCTGCTTCTATAGATGTCGATGTTTGGACACTGTATTTCCCCCTGATTAAAATATGTGCATTAGAATAGCGGTACAATCATGCTTCTAGACATGGTTTATTCATTGACGCATATAATCTCTGAGTAATACAGGATATTCATGTGCATCACAGCAACACCAGTGAATGAGAAACAATGAGCAAAACAACAATCCGTGGAGAATATTCTACTTACAGCTGTTATATCGGGCTGCATGTTGTGTAAACAAATTTCTATTTATGTATTTACAGTTGTCAAAGTTGAAGTTTGAAAATGACAATTTATTATAATGTGATGAACTTGCAACTATGTGTGCCTTTATACTTTTAACCTCTTAGATCTCTTAAAGCAAAATGTGATTCCTTCAATGAACTCAAATATTGATCAACTTATCTTTGTGCCGATATATTTAAGGCAGTACACCCTCTACACTTTCAACAACAACAAAGTAACAAACCATCTAAAACCACCATCCAAAGTTTCAATTTCGGGCTATTAATGCAACAACAAGGGAGCCGCAATAGCTCAGTGGTTAGTGAACTGGACTACAAAGGACAAGGGGTAGGGTTCGATCCCAACCAACAGCTGCCGGGTTCACCAAGCCTTAAACGGGTACCGGATTGTTTTCTGGGAAAGTAAAGTGGCACGGGCGTAAAATCAACCACATTACCCCAAAAAGCATGTGCCAAAGGTCTGTAAAATTGATGGTCACTAACACCATATTCCCTATATGCCGCCACTTGGCGTGACGGGGGTACTTTACTTTTACCTTACTAATGCAACAACATATTTGGGAGGGAAACAAGTTTTAATAAAATTTAGCAACAAGACTTATGTAGCAACACTTTTGAGATGATAAAATGTATATAAGTACAGACTTTGACATATAAGTGCAGACTTTGACATATGAGTACAGACTTTGGCATATAAGTGCAGACTTTGATATATGAGTACAGACTTCGATATATGAATATAGACTTTGACATATGAGTACAGACTTTGAGATATGAGTACAGACTTTGACATATGAGTACAGATTTTGACATATTAGTACAGACTTTGACATATGAGTACGGACTTTGACATCTTTATATATATAGTTGGAAACAGGCAATGTTCAAATGTAACTGCCATGTACAAAACGCTTTCAAGAATAAAAGGAAGGTTGTATATTGTTGATTCCACATACACAAACTTTGAAACATTCTAAAGACATTGCAACTAAAATGTCACTTTTATGTTAAAATAAGCAGCTGTGCCAATAGTAACAAATTACATCCATTAAAATAAATTACATTTTAATGAAAAATCTTGATTTGAAACTCAAAGATCTTGGCTGCATTTAACAAGCACAATAGTATTTACATATGTCTGTATGCATATGTTATGAATATACATTATGTTATATATGTTATGTTGTATATATGTGATGTGTAATTTATGTTGTACATGTATTATGCTGTGTATGTATGTTATTTATGTGTGTTAAATTATGTATGTATGTATGCTATGCATTTTTTTTTTACTTAAATTCAGTTATGATCATGCATATGCTATATGTTATGTTATGAGCATGCATATACTATTTTATACACAAAGTTGAACCAAAAAAAAAAAAAAATGGTTCCCCTCATGCCTAGCTAGGCATATGGGGAATATGAAACAAAGTTCGCAGGCATAGATTCGGTGGATGAGATCAAACATCTCACCCTAAATAGAGATTGGTGGCAAAAAACATTACAAGCCTTATGCAACACATGGTGGCACTAGAAGAATGAAGATGAAGAATGAAGATCAAATATTGTAGTTTCTCATTTGGAAGAAATCTAGTTTTTAAAAAAAATATAAACAATTTATATTAAAGAACAAATATCTGTCTAGGATTTAATCAGTTTATAACAGAATTTCTCACCTGGGAATTTCCCTAAACTTTAGGATTCTGCGAAAGGTACCTATAGGTTTCATAAGTTGTTTTCTGTTTTTATTGTTAATGTCTTTTTTTTTTGTTAATGTGAAAGGAACGCCTCTGTATGAGGTATTTTGAATAAACAGTTTGATTTAAGATTTTGTAAATTGTGTATTGCCAATAAACTTATTGTTTATTTATTATACTATTATTAAAAGTTATTTTTGCTTCAAACAGCCTTTAAAAAAAACATATTTTCCATACAAAATGTAAGTTCATAAATGAGGAAAAGACATGAATAATGAGATGAGATAATTAATATGTAGAGGTTCTTGAGATATTGAAATTATTAAAAGGGATCTGCAAGAATGAAATGGTTGAGGAATAGCAGAATGGAAATTAAAAACATCTCAGAGAATATCTTCATCCTTAGAGAACAGTTATTTATAGAGTAAAAAATAGTAAAGTTCATCACCTCAAGAGAACAGTTATATTATAGAGTAAAAACAATAGTAAAGAGCCTCATCACCTCAAGAGAACAGTTATATTATAGAGTAAAAACAATAGTAAAGAGCCTCAACACACCAAAAGAACAGTTATATTATAGAGTAAAAACAATAGTAAAGAGCCTCAACACACCAAAAGAACCTTATATTATAGAGCACAAACAATAGTAAAGAGCCTCATCACTCAAAGAACAATATATTATAGTGTAAAAACAACAGTAAAGAGCCTCATCACCTCAAGAGAAGCAGTTCTATTCATTGAGGGAGCCAATTAAAGAGCCTCATCACTCATCAAGAGAACAGTGTCTATTGGGTAAAAACAATTTTAAAGAGCCTCAACACACCATAGAGAACTTGCTTTATTATTCGATTAAAAACAATAGTCAAGAGCCTCAACACGTCATTGAGAATAGTTAGAATATAGATTAAAAACATCTCAGAGAATATCCTCATCCTTAGAGAACAGTTATATTATAGAGTAAAAACAATAGTAAAGAGCCTCATCACACCAAGAGAACAGTTATATTATAGAGTACAAACAATAGTAAAGAGCCTCATCACCTCAAGAGAACAGTTATATTATAGAGTAAAAACAATAGTAAAGAGCCTCATCACCTCAAGAGAACAGTTATATTATAGAGCACAAACAATAGTAAAGAGCCTCATCACCTCAAGAGAACAGTTATATTATAGAGTAAAAACAATAGTAAAGAGCCTCATCACCTCAAGAGAACAGTTATATTATAGAGCACAAACAATAGTAAAGAGCCTCATCACCTCAAGAGAACAGTTATATTATAGAGTAAAAACAATAGTAAAGAGCCTCATCACTCCAAGAGAACAGTTATATTACAGAGTAAAAACAATAGTAAAGAGCCTCATCACACCAAGAGAACAGTTATATTATAGAGCACAAACAATAGTAAAGAGCCTCATCACCTCAAGAGAACAGTTATATTATAGAGCACAAACAATAGTAAAGAGCCTCATCACCTCAAGAGAACAGTTATATTATAGAGCACAAACAATAGTAAAGAGCCTCATCACCTCAAGAGAACAGTTATATTATAGAGCACAAACAATAGTAAAGAGCCTCATCACCTCAAGAGAACAGTTATATTATAGAGCACAAACAATAGTAAAGAGCCTCATCACCTCAAGAGAACAGTTATATTATAGAGCACAAACAATAGTAAAGAGCCTCATCACCTCAAGAGAACAGTTATATTATAGAGTAAAAACAATAGTAAAGAGCCTCATCACACCAAGAGAACAGTTATATTATAGAGCAAAAACAATAGTAAAGAGCCTCATCACCTCAAGAGAACAGTTATATTATAGAGTAAAAACAATAGTAAAGAGCCTCAACACACCAAGAGAACAGTTATATTATAGAGCACAAACAATAGTAAAGAGCCTCATCACTCAAGAGAACAGTTATATTATAGAGCACAAACAATAGTAAAGAGCCTCATCACCTCAAGAGAACAGTTATATTATAGAGTAAAACAATAGTAAAGAGCCTCATCACTCCAAGAGAACAGTTATATTATAGAGCACAAACAATAGTAAAGAGCCTCATCACTCCAAGAGAACAGTTATATTATAGAGTAAAAACAATAGTAAAGAGCCTCATCACCTCAAGAGAACAGTTATATTATAGAGTAAAAACAATAGTAAATAGTCTTATCACCTCAAGAGAACAGTTATATTACAGAGCACAAACAATAGTAAAGAGCCTCATCACCTCAAGAGAACAGTTATATTATAGAGTAAAAACAATAGTAAAGAGCCTCATCACCTCAAGAGAACAGTTATATTACAGAGTAAAAAAATAGTAAAGAGCCTCATGACCTCAAGAGAACATTTATATTACAGAGCACAAACAATAGTAAAGAGCCTCATCACCTCAAGAGAACAGTTATATTACAGAGTAAAAACAATAGTAAAGAGCCTCATGACCTCAAGAAACAGTTATATTACAGAGCACAAACAATAGTAAAGAGCCTCATCACCTCAAGAGAACAGTTATATTACAGAGTAAAAACAATAGTAAAGAGCTTTATGACCTCAAGAGAACAGTTATATTACAGAGCACAAACAATAGTAAAGAGCCTCATCACTCCAAGAGAACAGTTATATTATAGAGTAAAAACAATAGTAAAGAGCCTCATCACCTCAAGAGAACAGTTATATTATAGAGTAAAAACAATAGTAAAGAGCCTCATCACCTCAAGAGAACAGTTATATTACAGAGTAAAAACAACAGTAAAGAGCCTCATGACCCCATGTGGCATATGGTAAATATGGCCCACATTTTTTTGTAGACCTTCGGCACATTATTTTTTTTACATTTTGGGTAACGTGGTCAGTATTATGCCTGTGTTGTCGGGACCTGGCGCTTTGCCTCTTTTCATGTGTTGGTTCCTTTTGTATGGCAGCGAATCATGGTCAACATATGCAAAGCAAGAGAGAAGGCTAAATACATTCCATATGCGATGTCAGCGCCGTACTCTTGGCATCACCTTGAAGGATAAAGTGACAAAAAAAGTGGAGGTCCTTACTCATGCAGGCCTCCCGAGTATCTACATGCTGTTCATATATTTTGGGCTATGCTGGCTTGGCACTTACACCGTATGCAAGGTGGCCACATATCAAAAGAAATACTTTATGGTCAACTAACAGATGGAAAAAACTAGGGGGCACCCAAAACTCTGATTTATAGACATGTGTACACATAACTCTAAACATAAACCCTGCAGACTGGGAGGAAATAGCTGCAGATCGCAATCTTTACAATCACACTCTAAAGCTCCAACTCAAACAAGAAGCAGATTCAAAGAAAAAGGGAATTCACTGCAAAAGAAAAGTAAAAAATAATATTTCCTAGAGGCGCTGTAAAATCCATCCAAGTCAACTATGACTGATGGAGGGTACTACTATTCCTTTAGTATATAATACATGCCTGATATGCTTTTTAGTCATTTAGGGCTTCAACCACCACAATGAGACCAATACGTACTTTCAAGTAGAGTAGGACTGGGACAGGTGTTTGTAACTAGATGTGGACAGTACGTTCAGTTAGAGTTTCATGAAGGCTACAGTTCTGTAGATGTGGACAGTACGTTCAGTTAGAGTTTCATGAAGGCTACAGTTCTGTATGTGGACAGTACGTCCAGTTAGAGTTTCATGAAAGCTACAGTTCTGTATGTGGACAGTATGTTCAGTTAGAGTTTCATGAAGGCTACAGTTCTGTAGATGTGGACAGTACGTTCAGTTAGAGTTTCATGAAGGCTACAGTTCTGTATGTGGACAGTATGTTCAGCTAAAGTTTCATGAAGGCTACAGTTCTGTATGTGGACGGTACTTCAGTTAAAGTTTCATGAAGGCTACAGTTCTGTAGATGTGGACAGTACATTCAGTTAGAGTTTCATGAAGGCTACAGTTCTGTATGTGGACAGTACATTCAGTTAGAGTTTCATGAAGGCTACAGTTTGTACCATTATAGACTGGTATTTTTGTCTGGCAATATATTCAGTCAGGATCAATCATGAATCTTCAAGCTCAAAATGCAGCATGCGTCCAGCGCCTGGGAGTAATGACCGCATTAGAACATAAAAAAACTAAAAGGCCAAAACACTTGCTTAATAGCCTCCTTTTGATAATCACACTGCCTTCTGCTGCATAACTCTGTTTAGGAGTGTCTTATCACCATATCCAAACGCAACTTAAAATATCATTTCTAAGCTCATTTTATCAAACTTTGAAAAGCAACATGCATAATTCCAATGGTCCATCATTGAATCAATATTGTGCTTACTGTTATTATATAATCCTTACATTTTACAACTTACTGTACTACACTAGACAACTTAGACATTAAAGCTTCTATTACAGTCATAACACTATCCTCATATTACAGCTATTTTTACTACACTACACAAGTTTTACATTACAACTTCTATTACAGTCATGATACAATCCTTATATTATAACTATCATACAACTCTACACAACTTTTAAAATAATACCTCTATTATCATTACACAATCCTTACATTTTACATCCTATATATTGTGCTATACTACACAACGTTTTACATTATAACTTCCATTACACAATCCTATATTATAACTTCTATTAAAATGACACAACCCATTCACTAAAACTCTTATTACTGTCAAAACATTATTTTTTACATGACAGATGTTTTTACTGACATGACTAAACCCAAGTATTGAAACCATTATGTCTGATAACATTAAATCAAGCTTTGAATATATTAATAATGGCAGTTAATCGTTGTATACACAACATTTAATTATATTGCTAAAATTAATTGTTAGAACCATAATTAATAACTTATTGAACATGTCTTTTACATTAAAATTACTATGTAACAAAATACAAGTATTTTACTAATAATTATAAAAGTATTTTTAAAATGAAAGTAGCAGGAGAGAGAAACTAGGTGATTCTATTAAACAAAACCAGCCAAAATAATTGATCACTAGGTAGCTTTAACATTTCAATGATAATATTGATGCTGATACTTATCAATAAGAAGGTTAATGAAGCAAGAGTGTTTCTAATGATGATATCTTGATAACTTTAGTGTGATATCAGCTGATTGATAATTTCAATTTAACAAAGAATATTGTTGTAATGATCGTACAGAATCTTTTGGCTGGTTCTGTGGTCAAAGGTTACAATGAGACCTTGTCATATTGCAAAAGAAAGACAATTTAACCATTGAGTAAAATGTATGAGGTAGCGCTAAATAAGAAATCATTGTGTCTTTGTTCAACATTGATCTGTGATAAAAATCTAGTTCAACAAGAGAATAACATTTCCAAAAATCTATTACTCTTTACCTCCAGAATATAGTCCATCTTTTAAAAATAAAACTTTGATGTGGATGACCAATGTTATGCTGCCTAATTGTTTGTGATCATGTTTTATTTCATATTTTATTTAATTCTGTTAGGAAGTTTCAAATGTTTTCAATTACAAAATAATTAATAAGGATTACTTTCCATTTAGAAACACAAGAGTCTTTGCATTATACCTAGTTGATATAAGAAAAATAATTCTGGAGATAAAAGAACAGTTATGCTAGACAATCATAATTTTTAAACAGTTATTTCTGCTCTTCTTTGTCCCTGATAATGGCTTACTGACCATAACATAGGTCCAGCTTAATATAGTTATCTATTTCTGTGTAGAAATAAATTTTTAGTCTAATTTTTGTTTCTTCCTAATTACATTTAAAAAATTAATAAAAAAGGTTTCAGAACTGGGATTAGGTACCCTATATAGACAAGCTGGGAGAGGATATACGAGCAAAGATGCAAGCTGGGAGAAGATATATGAGCTTATAGACGAGCTGGGAGAAGATATACGAGTTTATAGGAAAGCTGGGAGAGGATATACGAGCTTATAAACAAGCTGGGAGAGGATATACGAGCTTATAGACAAGCTGGGAGAGGATATATGAGCTTATAGGCATGCTGGGGGAGCTTATAGACGAGCTGGGAGAGGATATGTGAGCTTATAGGTAAGATGGGAGAGGATAAATGAGTTTATAGGCAAGGTAGGAGAGGATAAATGAGCTTATAGACTAGCTGGGAGAGGATAAATGAGCTTATAGACTAGCTGGGAGAGGATAAATGAGCTTATAGACTAGCTGGGAGAGGATAAATGAGCTTATAGACTAGCTGGGAGAGGATAAATGAGCTTATAGACTAGCTGGGAGAGGATACATGAGCTTATAGGCATGCTGGGGGAGCTTATAGACGAGCTGGGAGAGGATATGTGAGCTTATAGGTAAGATGGGAGAGGATAAATGAGTTTATAGGCAAGGTAGGAGAGGATAAATGAGCTTATAGACTAGCTGGGAGAGGATATATGAGCTTATAGGCATGCTGGGGGAGCTTATAGACGAGCTGGGAGAGGATATGTGAGCTTATAGGTAAGATGGGAGAGGATAAATGAGTTTATAGGCAAGGTAGGAGAGGATAAATGAGCTTATAGACTAGCTGGGAGAGGATAAATGAGCTTATAGACTAGCTGGGAGAGGATAAATGAGCTTATAGACTAGCTGGGAGAGGATAAATGAGCTTATAGACTAGCTGGGAGAGGATAAATGAGCTTATAGACTAGCTGGGAGAGGATACATGAGCTTATAGACTAGCTGGGAGAGGATAAATGAGATTATAGACAAGATGGGAGAGGATAAATGAGCTTATAGACTAGCTGGGATAAGATAAATGAGCTTATGGACTAGCTGGGATAAGATAAATGAGCTTATGGACTAGCTGGGAGAGGATAAATGAGCTTATAGACTAGCTGGGATAGGATAAATGAGCTTATAGACTAGCTGGGAGAGGATAAATGAGCTTATAGACTAGCTGGGAGAGGATAAATGAGCTTATAGACTAGCTGGGATAGGATAAATGAGCTTATAGACTAGCTGGGAGAGGATAAATGAGCTTATAGACTAGCTGGGAGAGGATAAATGAGCTTATAGGCACGCTGGGGGACTAGGTGGGAGAGGATAAATGAGCTTATTGACAAGCTGGGAGAAGATAGGCAAGCTGGAAGAGGATAGGCAAGCTGGGAGAGGATATACGAGCTTATAGGCAAGCTGGGAGAGAATAGGCAAGCTGGAAGAAGATATATGAGCTTATAGGCAAGCTGGGAGAGGATATACGAGCTTATAGGCAAGATGGGAGAGGATAAATGAGCTTATAGGCACGCTGGGGGAGGATATACAATTTTATAGGTAAGCTTGGAGAAGATACATGAGGTTATAGGCAAGCTGGAAGAAGATATATGAGCTTATAGGCAAGCTGGGAAAAGATAGGCAAGCTTGGAGAAGATATATGAGCTTATAGACAAGCTGGGAGAGGATAAATGAGCTTATAGGCACGCTGGGGGAGGATATACAATTTTATAGGCAAGCTTGGAGAAGATACATGAGGTTATAGGCAAGCTTGGAGAAGATACATGAGGTTATAGGCAAGCTGGGAGAAGATACACTAGGTTATAGGCAGGCTGGGAGTAGATACACGAGGTTATAGGCAAGCTGGGAGAAGATATATGAGCCTATAGGCACCCTGGAGGAACTTATGGGCAAGCTGGGAGAAGATACACGAGCTTATAGGCAAGCTGGCAGATTATATATGAGCTAACATGGGGTCTGTTATTTTAAAATCTCACATGTTAGTGAGAACTGAAGGGTATTGGTAATAAAGGATTGGACTTTGATTTCTATATAAAATGAAATAGTGGCAACTGGAAATTCTATATCTTAATATTAACTTAAAGCTGTACACTCATAAGATACATTATGATAGATGCTCTTTGATGTATACAAGAATGGCACATTCTAATTCTACTCTGACAGGAAGGAGACTGAGCTAAAGAGGATTGGTTGGAGGGGCATGCAATTTTCTACAGTTGTCAAATCTAGCTTGGGCAAAAGAAGGAGCAGATATACTTCTGAATTTGCTTTAACCACAAACCTCCACTGTCTATGTTATCAAAGTGTTAAACAAACCCAGCAGCAGTGAGGGCAAGAGGGAAAGAACAAACAAAGTTATCATTTGACAGGTAAATGTATCAACACACTGAGTTGCTGCTTGGAAAAACACTAATCTATATCTGTATAAATGTATATGTGACTTTAATTAACCACATAACATACATCAATATTTCTGGCTCAATTACTCAATCCCAGTAAATGTATATTTTATTTTTCAATCCCAGTAAATGTATATTTTATTTTAACATGATCAATTTAAGTGTATGAATTCCTGGAAAATAGTTATTTTTAATTTAAATTGTAATAATTATAAAGATATGAATTCCTGGAACATAGTTATTTTTTAAATTTAAATTGTAATAATGATAAAGATATGAATTCCTGGAACATAGTTATTTTTTAAATTTAAATTGTAATAATTATAAAGATATGAATTCCTGGAACATAGTTATTTTTTAAATTTAAATTGTAATAATTATAAAGATATGAATTCCTGGAACATAGTTATTTTTTAAGTTTAAATTGTAATAATGATAAAGATATGAATTCTAATTCAAAACTTCTGAAGATGTTGACAATTTCTTGTCTATTGCCAGCACATAAATGCTGGACTCAATTGAACAAATACTGGCTGGTATATATTATGAGTAGGGAACAGGCAAATAATTGCAATGCTGCGGTAAAGCTGGTTAATTGCAATGCTGCGGTAAAGCTGGTGTCCCAGGAGTATCCTCGTCTATGCCCGCTTTCCCCCCCCCCCCCTTTTGGTTTTCCCGATATTTGATCCTTTTTGCCCTCTTTACTGACCTGTCTTTGTCACGTGTTGCTTTCTATACACGTTCTCTGCGCTTTTAGTCATTTAGTCATTCCGACTGGTTTCAGCACGGATTACAGTTTTCCTGCTCCCTGCTCTGAGCTCAGCTAAGTACAATTTATTATACATTTTTCTCTCTCTTTTTCTATTTTATATATTTTGACGCCCATCATACCTCTCATCATGTAAAATTCATTTCTCTCTTTTCTTATTTTTGCATCCTACTTTCCTCGCCCTCCACTTTATCATCTAACATGTAGTAATTGTGCTTCACCGCTTGTTGTCGTTGTCCCTGTATTCTGAAGAAGGCCACAGGCCGAAACGTCAGTATTGTGTTGTGTTCTTTATTTGTAAAGCTGTCACCATACCTTGGAGTGTTTAGCACACCCCACCATTGGCTCCCTGGTATATATTATCTTGGATCGAAATTGATCATCACAGTCTTTGGATGAAATTTATGAAGTAAATGAACAATTGATTCTAACTGATCATGAATTCATTTCCGATTCAAACGGATCATGAATTCATTTCTGACTCAAACTGATCAAATCTTGGTTGAAAGCAAATCAAATAAATGTTTTGTTAAAAATTAATTGAATCAATTCACTGATAATTGACATTAATAAAATGAATGCATTTTTGCTACAATTTGATCAGGTGAATGCATTCTTGGATTAAATGAATCATGTGTATGCACTCTTGGGTCAAACTGATCAAATGCATGTGTTATGGTTAGATATGAATAGATTCAAAAAATGTAGCTTTGCTCATTAAGACAGTTTTGATTTAAATAAAATTCTTGATTTTAGGTCTAGATCATGAAGAAACAAAATGATGATAGGTCTCTACAAGGAGACTCCAGAAATGGAAACATGTAGTAAAAACAGTTATTCTTTAGCAACAGTGTAGCAGTTAAGTATCTGTTTGAAGTTATTCTTTAGCAACAGTGTAGTAGTTAAGTACTTGTTTGAAATTATTCTTTGCAACAGTGTAGCAGTTAAGTACTTGTTTGAAGTTATTCTTTAGCAACAGTGTAGTAGTTAAGTACCTGTTTGAAGTTATTATTTAGCAACAGTGTAGTAGTTAAGTACTTGTTTGAAATTATTCTTTGCAACAGTGTAGCAGTTAAGTACTTGTTTGAAGTTATTCTTTAGCAACAGTGTAGTAGTTAAGTACCTGTTTGAAGTTATTCTTTAGCAACAGTGTAGTAGTTAAGTACCTGTTTGAAGTTATTCTTTAGTAACAGTGTAGCAGTTAAGTACTTGTTTGAAGTTATTATTTAGCAACAGTGTAGCAGTTAAGTACTTGTTTGAAGTTATTCTTTAGCAACAGTGTAGTAGTTAAGTACTTGTTTGAAATTATTCATAGCAACAGTGTAGCAGTTAAGTACTTGTTTGAAATTATTCATAACAACAGTGTAGCAGTTAAGTACTTGTTTGAAATTATTCATAGCAACAGTGTAGCAGTTAAGTAAGTATCTGTTTGAAGTTATTCTTTAGCAACAGTGTAGCATTTAAGAACTTTTTTTACTCATTTCATACGTTTGAGTTTTGTAATAGTGCATCCTGTTTGAAGAATTTTCCTTGCTTGATAAATGGATTGTGGTGTCACACATTATATTAGACAGTTGTATTATTAAAAAAAAAAAGTAAAGTACCCCCCGTCACGCCGAGTGGCGTATAGGGAAATATGGTGTTAGTGACCCTATATTTTACAGACCTTCAGCACATGATTTTTGGGGTAATGTGGTCGGTATTACGCCCGTGCTGCTTTTACTTTCCCAGAAAAAATCCGGTACCCATTTAAGGCTGGGTGAACCCGGAGCCGTCGGTTGGGATCGAACCCTACCCCTTGTCCGTAGTAGCCCAGTTCACTAACCACTGAGCTATCGCGGCTCCTACTAATTTTTAGGGAATTAGTAAAACCCAGGTGTCCTCGCCAGGGAACGAACCCCGGCTGTTGCCGTGGTAAGCCAACCGCCTATCGATTGCGCTAACCGGACACCCAGTTGTATTATTGCCTGTTTAAAATTTATATTTGCATTCAAGTTTATTTCCTTTCATTAAATGGAATTGGTATTCCAAAAAAAATCATTGAATGTTATTTATACAGTTCGTGATATGAAATTTCAGAGACAGAAAGAAACCACAATCAAACATTATGTTAAAAGGCTAATGCATATCGCTGTCAATGTAAAATAAAAAAAAGTAGACAAGCAAACAATTGTTGAAAACATTTAAAGGGACGATGAACATTTTGAAGTAAATGGAAAGATCAAGAGTAAAATAAGAGATGAGAATAACAAAGAAATAAGCAGTAATGACATAAAAGTATGGCAAGGGAATGCTGAAAACTCAAGTAGTTGTGGAATGGCATGATTGTGAAAGTGGTTTGAAGCATGAAACTCAAGGATGCTGGGAATGCATTCAGAGGTTACAATTAGCACAGAAATTAGTACTGTCAGAAAAATACAACAAGATATTGAGGAAAAGATAGCAAAGACTAGAAAGTTTGTTGCAAACTAAGATCATTTAATAGTCTGTGTTTGTAATCATCCTTGTTGAGTTAAATATAAAACAGGAAATAATACAATTACTAGTGTTACTGTGTGGACAATTCACTTTCATGCAATATCTTTATTTTCAATGTTAATAGTAACCAAAATGGATAAATATGGTTATACTGTTATTATTATTATTGTTATTATAATTGTTATTATTCCTGTTGTTGTTGTTGTCATTATTGTTGTTGTTATTCTTCATCGTCATAATCATCATTATCACTGAGTGCTGTCTCAGTGTTGAAGGTTGGTGCCATGGAAGGCCATTCTGCTTTGTCTCTTGCTTTAATGGTGCAGATTGTCATATGCTGACTTGTCCATCTTTAGATGTTACTCGTCCATGTTAGTCTTGGTCTGCCTCTGCCTCTTCCATTTTGTATTTTCCCTTCCAAGATTACTTTTTTTAGTAAGCTGCTGCGTCTTTTAACATGTCCCAAAAAACTTATTTGTCTTGTTTGAATTTTATTTAGTAGTTCACTTTTCATTTTTAGTTGTTTTGAGACTTCATAATTTGTTTTCTTTTCTTTCCATCCAATTCAACCTATTCTTCTATATATATCCACATTTCAAAGGCTTCAATGTTCTGTTCTATTTTCTTGTCTAATGTCCATGTTTCTGCACCATACAGGAATGTTGAGAAGCTATAGCATTTTGCTATTCTTAGTTTTAGCCCTGGTGTTACTTTTTGCCATTCCTATTCTTTTGTTTATTTTAGTTGTACATTTTCTAACATAGTTCCAACATTATTATTGTTTTTATTATTGTTACAATTGTTGGTATTGTTATTATTATTGGTATTGTTGTTGCTAATGTTATTATTAATATTGATGTTGTTATTGTTATTATTATTGCTGTTGTTATTGTTATTATTATTGTCATTATTAACATTATTATTGTTATCAGTGTTATTAGTGTTATTAGTATTGTTATTGATATTTTTATTATCATTAATAATATTATTATTGTTGATGTTATTATTATTATTATTATTATTGCTGTTGTTATTGTTATTATTATTGTCATTATTATTATTATTGTTACTATTATTATTGTTGCTGTTATTATTATTATTATTGTTACTATTATTATTGTTGCTATCATCATTATTATTTTTTCATTATAAAAAAATAAAAACGACTGTAAATGTTAAAATAAAGATATTCCAAACAATCATTTTGTACTATTCAGCCAAAATGTAAGAAAGGGCCCATAACTAAATCAGTCATGAATACAAATATTGACTGAGCATAAAAAACAAAATAATAGTCTTATTTCAGAAAGCTTAATGGCATTTTAATTAATTAATATATATTAATTTAGAAGGTAACTAGTAATGAGCTAATGAAAATAAATAACAACTAGTCATCATCAAAAATGTCAGAGATCTACAGATAAAAGTCTTGCTAATCTTTATGCTCACTAATGGATAGCAAGGTTCTAAGTGGCAAAGGTAGTCCAACAGCTACTGCTGTATAAAGGATACTATAAAAATAGTTTTGTTAAAACTATATACAAACAAAGTCAGTCTGAAAACTATGCTGCCAAACTTGAAGGGGAAAGTCCAACTTCTAAAATAAAGTGCATTCAACAAACGCAGCAGATTGAATAAATCTGTGTTCCGTAAGACAATTCTCACTCTAATCTGTCAAGTCAATGTACCTGTTTGAATACTTGTCTCTGCAAGGTAGATGGGAATAACACATGATAATACATTGCAATATCTCCTCTACATGGACTCCTAATTTTAGATAATAATAACACTACAGCCACAATGTGCATTTTATTTTATTGTGAAACAAATTATTGATAAAAGTAAGGGAATTATCTTAGTTAATGGAGTACGTACTATATATTTTTTAAATAATTGAGAAGATAACAAAATAAGAGAAGTTGTTAATCTGGAATAAATTATTTGCACACATGAGAAGATAGTTTGTGTTCTAGTTGACCAAAAAATATGCACACAAGAGGTCTTATTCTAGTAGGTAAAGTAAGTTGTGTGCACACCAAGGAGATGTTTGTTGTAGGAGGAAATAATTGTGTTTATGCACACAAAAGAAAATTTGTTCTAGTAGATCAAATAATGAACTTGCACACAAGAGAAAATGTGTTCTAGTAGATCAAATAATGAACTTGCACACAAGAGAAAACTTTAGTGTGGGAGAAATCAAAAAACAAGTGTACACATGTGAGTAGATATTCTTCAAACAAAAGCTATTTTGTATGCACACAAGAGAATACATTTTTAAAATTAAAATTATGCTGTGTAAAAAAATATTTCTTTCACTTTAGATGCACTCTGGTTCTATTTGAGAAATCATTCTCAGTTACATTTATTGCTGAATTATCAAATATATATAATTACACCTTCCCAACCCTTCTCAATAACACATACAATGACACAACAAATAAGTAAAAACTAAAGAACAAATATATAGAGTTGTAGGCAGAAGATGTTTTGATGAAAGACAGAAAATCTGCATTTAAAGCATAAATTAATTTGACTGAAGATCAGATGACAGAAGCTCAATATTACAGTCAAGAACATTTTAACAAGCAACAGAAGCTCAATTTTACAGTCAAGAACATTTTAACAAGCAACAGAAGCTCAATTTTACAGCCAAGAACATTTTGATAAGCAACAGAAGCTCAATTTTACAGTCAAGAACATTTTGACAAGCAACAGAAGCTCAATTTTAAAATCAAAAACTTGTTGACAGAAAGTAGAAGCTCAATTTTAAAGTCAAGAACATTTTGACAGAAAGTAGAAGCTCAATTTTAAAGTCAAGAACATTTTGACAGAAAGTAGAAGCTCAATTTTAAAGTCAAGAACATTTTGACAGAAAGTAGAAGCTCAATTTTAAAGTCAAGAACATTTTGACAGAAAGTAGAAGCTCAATTTTAAAGTCAAGAACATTTGTTAATAAATTGTACAGCAAAAAATATTTAAATGTGGAATAAAACAGATCACGGTACATACATTTTGATGTTTACGGAAGAGTTTCTTTTATAACAGTTTCAGACAAAATTGCTACAATAGTATAATTCAAAAATATATATATTTTAGTGTGTACCTTTTAATAATAAAAAAAAAATCTTCTTTAACAGCATTTGATAAAGACAGGTGTTTTTGTAAAGAAAATAAACTTTGGTTCTCCGTTTATTTTAAGTGCTTAGGAAAAGTACTAGTGGTTACAGTTCATAATAAAAAACAATTGTTTACAGTAATTAAAAAAAACAAGAAAGGCACTATTTTTATCAGCACTTTAGAAAGTAGTTTTTTACAGCATTTTGAAAACTGTTTTTTTTTCCAGTATTTTCACAATTTGTTTTTTAGTACTTTAAAGCAATTTGTTGAAAACAGAATATTTCCTAATGGTTAAATAGTATACATTAAAGTACAGATAAGAGATTAATGGTTAAAACAGGATGGGAAGATTATGATGACCATGATATAATAGAATACTAACTTCTGCAAAATAAGATAGATAGATGATGACCATGATATAACAGGATACTAACTTTGCAAAATAGGATAGATAGATAGATGATGACCATGATATAATAGAATACTAACTTCTGCAAAATAAGATAGATAGATAGATGATGACCATGATATAAAAGGATACTAGCTTTGTAAAATAGGATAGATAGATGATGACCATGATATAATAGAATATAACTTCTGCAAAATAGGATAGATAGATGATGACCATGATATAACAGGATACTAACTTCTGCAAAATAAGATAGATAGATGATGACCATGATATAACAGGATACTAACTTTGCAAAAAAGGATAGATAAAATAAATAGTAAGAGAGATTACATTTGTTACATTACAGAGAATGATTGTTTAGTATTATACTTACTACATGGACAGAATTTGTCAGAGCTGTTTAAGACTAGCAGTAGTGAAGATTGCTCAGAACAAAATGGATTCATAGAAAATTATGAATGCACTGTTCCTATAAATCAGATAGATGTAAAAGTGGGCATTTGTTTGCCATGTAAAAGAACACAGCATGGTTAATCAATGCAGGACAGGAACAATAAGTAGATGAACACTTCGATGGTTGTGGAAAAGGTGTCAACCAGACATGGGAATGCCTTGACTGCGTTGAAGTCAGTCAGAGCTATAGACAAATATATGGCTTGGAAAATTATGGATAAATCCATCACTAAAATTGTCAAAATTACCCGACTACGACATAAGAAATATGGGTAGCTGTATAAAAATAACATCATGTTCACACCTGTAGACTCACTGATAGGTAACAGGGTGAAATTAAGAAACTAATAGTATCTCCCTTCCTTGTATAGTGAGAATAATATATTAATGAAGTCACTCATTTTTTATCCTTTGGAGTCATTAAGACATGGAGGTCAACCAGACTTCCAGGAAGATGGTGACCACGGTCGCAGGCCATGAGCAAGTGCCATCACTAAAAGTGGAATTGGAAGTGACCTTGGGCATTCTCTTTTCGGTGGTGTAATTTCAAATTGTTGTTAATGCAAGACTGTACTGAATATAATAGACAGAGAAAAATCTATTAGCTCATAGATACAACACTACAGACAAAACTATATGGGCCACTGCAAGAATTACAAAAGACAGTACAATTTTATACTGGAAACAACATTGCAGATATAGACAATATTTTGGGCGAACGAAAGAAAGATAGATAGATGAAAGATTAGAAGAAAACACCATAAAAAACAGACAGATTTCCTATTAAATTACTGATCTTTTACAGTTAAGTCTCCATATCTAAAACAGTGAAAAAACTAACTTCAACAAAAACCCAGTAACAGCCTATTTAACCTGAATAATTGAAATCTTATTTTATTACTAGGTAAACGAAACAGAAGAAGTGTTATAATAAGACAAATGGGAGGGAAGTTAGCTAGTGTCAGTTACACAATTAAATGCAAATCAAGTGCTGTGTTGTAGAACTGAATGTTACCACAATGCATTCATTATTTATTTAAGAAAGCCTTTCAAGAAGTGGGAAGATTAAACATCTGGCTATATGTTTTTTATCCTTAATGTAATATATTTTCGTCTTCACAGAAATATGTATTTAAATTGAAATAATAAACACTAAATTCTATTTCAGAATTTCCAAAAGCCTTTCAATTAACAAAAAAAAAATATATATATATATATATATATATATGATGAAAAATAATGTGAACCATCCATGTTAAAAACACAACAAATTGCATGATTCAACCAGGCACACATACAGATTATACATAATCTGTTATGTATAGCAAACAAGGTTATAAATATGTGCTTGACAGCAATTAAAATCAAAACACAGGCCAAATCATTCTGTCTACTTACGCTGACTTCTGCATATATAATGTCGATGAAGCTGCCCAGAACTATGATGAAGTCAAATACGTTCCACGCATCTCCAAAGTAGTTCTATAATAATAATATAATATAATAATTATACTGACATAGTTCTATAATAATATAATATAATAAGTATACTGACATCTATCTATTGACCTTTCGAGTCGTAGCCGGCCCATAGGATGTAGACCAAGATACTCCTTCTCTTATCTGAATTTTTGTTCTAGCAGTTTTCAATTCTTTTAAAGATATTTTATCAAATCTCACCATTTGTCTCTGTTCTGTGCAAGCAGCTCTATCTCATTGAGGGAGCCGAATCCTGCTGCTCTTGCCTCTCTCATCAATGTTCTTCTCAGTGTCTCTCTGGGTCTTCCTCTTTTTCTCTTACCTGTTGTTTCCCATATGAGGGCTTGCTTTGCTATTCGTTTATTATCTCTTCTCATCAAATGTCCAACATATGACCATCGTCTTTTCTTTATTACTGAAGATATTAGTGGTTGATTGGCGATTTCTCTAATTTCCTCGTTTATTTTGAATTCATTCAACGCTATACCAAGTATTTTCCTTAGACATTTTACTGACATAGTTCTATAATAATATATAATATAATAAGTATACTGATATAGTTCTATAATAATATATAATATAATAAGTATACTGACATAGTTCTATAATAATATATAATATAATAAGTATACTGATATAGTTCTATAATAATATAATAATTATACGAACATAGTTCTATGCCACAAGAGATTTCTACAAATCAATAAAAGCCACAAGAGCGAGAAAAGAAAACCATGATCCTTCTGAGCTGATAAATGACAAAGACAGACAGCCAATATCAAATAACCAACGTATGCAACAGAGATGGAAAGAATATTTTGAAGACCTGTTAAACATACCAACTACCAATAAGACAACAAAAACCACGCTAGAACTCACAAATACTGAACCCAACATCATGAAAGAAGAAATCGAAGAAGTAATTAAATATGTACCAAGAAATAAAGCACCGGGGATAGATAACATACCAAACAGAAATAATAGCAGCAGCAGGAGAAACAGGAGTGCAATGGCTGCACAGAATATTTAATGCAGCATGGCACCAACAACAAGCCCCAGAAGACTAGCAACAGGTAATCATCATACCAATATAGAAAAAGAAAGGTAGCAAAAGAGACTGCAATCAATATAGAGGTATATCTCTTCTTAGCCATGTAGGAAAGCTATACACCAAAATCTTGGAAAAAAGGCTGAGACCAATAATAGAACTACAGTTAAGCAATTCTCAAATGGGGTTCCGAAAAAACAGAGGATGTACTGACGCACTATGCACATTAAAACAGCTTGCAGAAAAAACGACAGAACACAATCAAAAATTATACATAACCTTCATTGACCAGGAAAAAGCATTTGACAGAGTAAACAGAGAACAACTGTGGGAGATACTAACAACATACGGAGTAAACCAACATCTAACCAACCTAGTTAAAAGTCTCTACATCAACAGCAGCTGCAGGGTCAGAACAGCAGCAGGCTACACAGACCTATTCGAAGTTAGATCAGGTTTAAGACAGGGGTGTGTACTATCCCCCTACTGTTTATTACATACATGGACTACATATGTAAGCTAGCCAACCCATCAGAGATAGAGGAGATCAACGAGCTTTTATTTGCAGATGATCAGGCACTAATACATGAAACAATAGAAGACCTACAAGAACACTTAAATAGACTCAACAGCTCAGGCACAAAATACAACATGAAAATCAACATCAACAAAACAGAAGTCATGAATGTTGCCAAAAATAAACAGAACATCAACGTAACTATAGAAGGCAGACAACTAAAACAAGTAGAGAAATTCAAATACCTAGGAAGTCTAATGACAAACGATAATTTTCAAACAGCAGAGATAGAATCAAGATGCAACAAAGCTTGTCAAATCATTGGACAGTTATAACCACTATTGTCCAACAAGGAAATAACTATGGAGGCAAAACGAGCACTATGCAATACAATCTTCATCCCAACGTTGTGCTATCAATGCCAGACCTGGACCCTAGATGCAAGAACAATAAGAATAATAACCTCTATAGAGATGAAATGTGTTAGACGAATGACAGGAAACAGTCTGAGAGATAAGATCAGAAATGAAGAACTGAGAAAAAAGCTAGGAATAGCCCCTGCCATTGAATATATAAGGAAACAACAGATAAAATGGTTTGGCCATGTGAGAAGGCAGAAAGAACAAAACACAACACAACGAGCCTTCAACAAACATTGTGAGAACACCAGACCCAAGGGTCGACCATGAAAAAGATGGATCGATTGAATATTAGAAGCACTAGGAAACATAACAGCAGCAGAGGCGAACAGAAGAGCAAAAGACCGCAAATTATATCTCCCTTTGATGCTGAAAGGCAGATGAGGAAGGAAAGAAGAAGATAGTTCTATAATAATATAATATAATAATTATATTGACATAGTTCTATAATAATATATAATATAATAAGTATATTGACATAGTTCTATAATAATATATAATATAATAAGTATACTGACATAGTTCTATAATAATATATAATATAATAAGTATACTGACATAGTTCTATAATAATATATAATATAATAAGTATACTGACATAGTTCTATAATAATATATAATATAATAAGTATACTGACATAGTTCTATAATAATATATAATATAATAAGTATACTGACATAGTTATATAATAATATATAATATATAAATATACTGACATAGTTCTATAATAATATATAATATAATAAGTATACTGACATAGTTCTATAATAATATATAATATAATAAGTATACTGACATAGTTCTATAATAATATATAATATAATAAGTATACTGACATAGTTATATAATAATATATAATATAATAAGTATACTGACATAGTTCTATAATAATATATAATATAATATAATAAGTATACTGACATAGTTCTATAATAATATATAATATAATAAGTATACTGACATAGTTCTATAATAATATATAATGTAACAAATATATTGACATCATTTTCAATCTGACTGAATATCTAAATGACCACATAACAAGCAATCATTAATTGTTTATAATAAGACAGTTCTACTTATCTACTTTTAATTTCAATATTTTACTTTCTTAATCCTTCATTTATAGGAATATCTTACTTATTTCATTCTTAGTTTTAGTAATATCTTACATATTTCATAATTCAGGAATATCTTACTTTTTCCATTCTTATTTTCAGTAATATGTTATACACTTCATTGTCACTTTCAACAATATTTCATTTTATTTATTCAATGGAAAATGGTATTTTCCATACATTCAATATCCTCTATTACTCTTCCTTTCATTGGGTAACTTAGAATGAGTGGATTGATCCACTTATTATAGATATACAAATAGGACTAACCTTGAATCTAAAGGCTGCAAGTTTCAGTATAAATTCTGATGCAAACACTCCAGTGAAGACAATGTTCAGGTGATCCAGGGCATTATTGTAGCCTGGGCTTTCTCCATAGAACTGGTTCAATTATACATGCATGTCAATTATACAGGCATGTCAATCAATTATACAGACATGTCAATCACTTGTACAGACATGTCAATCAATTATACAGACATGTCTATCGATTATACATGCATGTCAATCAATTATACATGCACGTCAATCAATTATACATGCATGTCAATCAATTATACATGCATGTCAATCAATTATACATACTTGTCAATCACTTGTACAGACATGTCAATCAATTATGCAGACATGTTAATCTATTATACAGACATGTCAATCAATTATACAGAAATGCCAATCTATTATACATACATGTCAATCAATTATACAGACATGTCAATCGATTATACAGACATGTCAATCAATTATACATGCATGTCAATCAATTATACATGCATGTCAATCAATTATACAGACATGTCGATCGATTATACAGACATGTAAATCGATTATACAGACACGTCAATCTATAATACATGCGTGTCAATCAATTATAAAGATAAATCATTCAATTATACAAGCATGTCAATCTATTATACAGACACATCAATTGATTATTCATACATGTCAAACTATTTATTATACAACCATACCAGTCAATTATACAGACATGTCACACAATTATACAGATATGTCACACAATTATACATACATGTCACACAATTATACAGACATATAAATTAATTTTAACTATGCCAATCTATTATACAGAAATGCCACTCAATTATAAAGGCATATCAATCTAATATACATATATGTCAATTAATTATTATTACGTTGATCTGGGATTGTCAATCGATTATGGAAGAACAGAAAAACATTTTAAGCAACAAATCTATGTCAATAGAAGTGAGAAAGAGAGTTCATTGGTGCTAAACCGAGCCAAATTTGACCTATGGAATTGAATCATGGGCAGCAAACAAACAGATTAAAAGATGATAAGAGGCCACAGAGATGGAATTTCTCAGAAGAATGTTGAAAGTTCCCTGGACAGCTAAAAAGACCAATGAGGAAGTTCTCAAAGAGGCCAACACAAAAAGGGAGCTCCTAAGAAACATCAGAAAGAAACAATCAAAATTTTTCAGGCACATCATGAGAAGAGGAAAATTGGAATACTTGGTTACAACTGGCAAAATACAGGGAAAGAGAGATCACGGATGACAAAGAAAGAAAATACTGGATAGCTTGGTGTCATGGCATGGAAAACAGTCAACAACAGAACTGATACGATGCACTGTAGTTAGAAGAGTGTGGAAGGACATGATCGTCTAAGCCAACCAGTATGGCACATGATGACACAGGAAGACCTCTGAATATATGTTGCTGTATTTGAGAATCATAGATGTATCAATCTATCTGTTGTCCTTTTGAGCTGAAGGCGGTACATAGATGGAAATTCTAGACCCTCCATGTCCAACAATCCTTGCTGTTGTGCATCAGACATTGTGCAGGACCTGCTTTGTGTCTCACCACTTGTGTTCTGGGCAAGCTTCTCAACTGCAGCAAGGAAGATGATGCCTGCTGTTCTTGTTTCTCACTTCAATTTTCTTTTCAGTGTTTCTCTAGGTCGGCCACTTATTCTTTTACCCTCTGATTCCAATTTGAGGGCTTCCTTGAGATTCTCTTGTTATCTCATACATATGGCCATCATATGCTACCTTATTTTTCTTGATTAATATTCTAGGATGCATGGCCATATCTCTTATTTCTGCAATAGCCTTAACTCATTCCATAGTATACTAAGTATTTTCGTGAGGCATATGTTTCCAAATCATCTAATTAATTTTCTCTCTTTAGTGGCTTCCCAGCTTTCGTATTCATAAGCGAGGGCAGATCATATATTTGATTTGAAAATTCTGAGCAAGTTTTTGTAAGTAGTAATTTTGATTTCTGAAAGTCATTGCTGCCTTTGCTATTCTAATTAAATTTTCTTTCTTTATGTCTCCTTCTTGATCTATGCAGCTTCCAAGATATACAAGCTGATCTGCTTCTTCCACCGCTTTTCCTTCACAGCACAGACATGCTAATACTTGTTATTTTATGTTCAGCAGGCACATCTAATATGTCGGACATGTGCTGAGAAGAGACAAGAGAATTTCAAAACAGGCTTTATACTATGGGAAATACCAGGATACAGAGAAAGAGGAATACCTAGAGAGACACGGAAAAGAAAACTTATAAGAGAAGAGTTGACAAGATTCCTTAGATAAGATCGAACATCTCATCCAGAATAGAGATGGGTGGCAAAAAACACCACAAGCCATATGCGATGTCTAATGATGTGGGAAGGATCGAGATCAAGACCGATTGAGGCACATTTAAAATTACAAAAGAGCTAAATAAAGATATGCTGATAATGTGTTAGTTCAGGTTTGTAAGCTACAGCATATCATCCATTATCCTCTTATGGTTGACTGGCTTGCCTCTATAGTATTGCTATCAAGCTCAGTAGCTGAGTGGTTAGCCCACTTGCATCCTGATCAGAAGGGTCTGGGACTGGATTACCTCTATAGTATTGCTATCAAGCTCAGTAGCTGAGTGGTTAGCACACTTGCATCCTGATCAGAAGGGCCTGGGACTGGATTACCTCTATAGCATTGCTATCAAGCTCGGTAGCTGAGTGGTTAGCACCCTTGCATCCTGATCAGAAGGGTCTGGGTTCAATTCTCAGAAGTGGCAGGTTTTTTTTATTCACACCAACAAGGCCCTGGGGTTCACCCAGCCTCTAAAAATGGATACCAGTAATATTTCTGGGAAGTAAACATAGCCTGGCATGATACTGACCAATTCACCCAAAAATGTGCATTCTATCTATTGACCTTTCGAGCCGTAACCGGCCCATAGGGCATAGACCAAGATACACCTTCTCCTATCTAAATTTTTTGTTCTAGCAGTTAAAATGTGCATTGGTCATAGAAAAATATGGTCACTAACAACACATTCTCCATACACATAGCAGGGCATGGAGGGAGCCTTTACTTTTCTAATATTAATGATCACTCTCTTTATACCTTGTCATTAGTCTTTACAAGGGAGCCGCGATAGCTCAGTGGTTAGTGAACTGGACTACAGAGGACAAGAGGTCGGGTTCGATCCTGACCGACGGCTTCCGGGTTCAGCCAGCCACAAATGGGTACCGGATTTTTTTCTGGGTAAGTAAAACGGCACAGGCATAATACCGGCCACATTACCATAAAAATCATGTACCAAAGGTCTGTAAAAATTATGGTCACTAACATCATATTCCCTATATGCCACATGGCGTGACGGGGCTCTTTACTTTTTACTTTATTAGTCTATACCAGCAACATGGCACATGATCATGATGAAGTTCTTACATTCTATTCTATCTATCTATTGACCTTTCAAGCCGTAGCTGGCCCATAGGGCATAGACCCAGATACTCTTTCTCTTATCTAAATTTTTATTCTAGCAGTTTTCAATCCTTGTAAAGATCGTTTATCAAAATCTCGCCATTTGTCTCTATTCTGTGCAAGCAACTCTATCTCATTGAGGGAGCCGATTCCTGCTGCTTTTTGCCTCTCTGATCAATGTTTTTCTTAGTGTCTCACTGGGTCAGCCTCTTTTCCTCTTACCTGTTGTTTCCCACATGAGGGCTTGCTTTGTTATTCGGTTATTATCTCTCCTCATCACATGTCCAACATATGACCATCATCTTTTCTTGACTACTGAAGATATTAGTGGTTGATTGGCGATTTCTCTAATTTCCTCGTTTGTTTTGAATTCGTTCCACGCTATACCAAGTATTTTCCTTAGACATTTATTTTCAAATGCATTCAACTTTGTTTCTATGTCTCTTGTTGTTTTCCAGCTCCCACATGCATATGTAAGGGTTGATAGTATGTCTGATTTGAATAATCTAAGTTTTGTGTTTGTGCTAAGTCTTGATTTCCAAGCTTTTCACGGCTTCTGAAAGACACTGCTGCTTTAGCTGTTCTGATTTTAATTTCTTTACTTGTATGCCCTTCCCAATCAATGTGACTTCCAAGATAGATAAAGTGATCATCTCTTCCACTGGTTTGTTTTCCATGTATCTTCTGTCATCTGTTAGAATTAAGCTTTTCATGATCTTAGTCTTTTCATGATTGATCTCAAGCCCAATTTTGCTGGCTATTGATGATAGTTCATTTGTGTTTTCCTGCATCGTTTTTATCTAACTGCTGATGAGAACTATGCCATCAGCAAAGTAAAGGTCCTCCAAATGGTCTCCTTGTATCCATTCGATGCCTTTGTTACCAGCATTTCTTCATTATGAAGTCCATAACAATTCCAAATAACAAGGGAGATAAAATATGTCCTTGTTTAACCCCAGTTTCTATTGGGAAACATTCACTCAGTCCTTCCTCTGTTCGAACTGCACATGTGTAGCCATCATACATATCTTTGATAATATTTATGAATTTTTTATGGTAAGCCATATTGCTTAAGAATTTTCCACAAAGAATCTCTATGAATGCTCTCAAATGTTTTTTTTTTTAAGTCAAAGAAGTTAAGTACAAAAGGTTTTTGATTTTCAATGTGTTCCTCCATTAAGTCATAGAGTAAAAATGTGGTTAAGGCAGCTACTCCCTTTTCTAAACCCAGCGAATCAATTCAGAGGAAGAGGTATGTTTACAGCACTTGGAAAAATTGACAAATAATCAACAACAGAATAAAATATGGACCATAGCAGGATCGAACCCGTAATCAGTGGCACAGCGCCTTGTCACAAAAAGCCAAACACTAGGGAACACTGCCACTCAGCTAACTAAATCGAGTGGCAGTGTTACCTAGCGTTTGGCTTTTCGTGGACAAAAGTGTCACGCCTCTCTAGTTGTTACAATCTCTGAGATTGTCCTTTTTATTCTATTCTTCTATTATTCATATTCTATTACTTGTACAGAAAACAGAAAAGCCACTGCAGTGGGTCAATAATAACAGTGAGATGATAGAATTACCCGCATTGCCAGAGCGACAGTGTTGATCATGATGAGCACAAAAATAGCATACTCAAATGCCTGGGAAGTCACAAACCACCAAACTTTGTACTGCCATCTTGCTTTTGGTATATAGCGACGGATTGGTTTAACTTTCAGGGCAAACTCAATACATTTTCTCTGTAGATTCAAGTCAAGAGTAAATTTAGTCTCAAATATTTAACAGGAAGCAGAATAATTACATATCAAATAAACATCAAATGATATGGAGCAGCTAAACAAAGAGAAAGATAAGACAAACTACAATGTTTTGGTAAAAGCCTTCATCGGGTATATCAGCTAAACTCATGGCTCCACATAGGATGTTATATTTTGTATATCTGATATTTGTAGTTATCTCCAAAGAGATAACATTGTTGAGAGCTGCAGTTGTTATAACCAGCACAGCTATTTTTTTTTATTATATAAATGACATGTCAGTTATCATCATCATCATCATCATCACCTACTATGCCTACTGGCGTAGGCGATCATGTTTCTCCACAACTCTCAATCTTGAAGTTATTTATCCTTTCTATTGTTGACCTTCCACCAAACCATTCTCTTAAGCTGTCTGGTATATTTTTTTCTTTGCTTCCCTCTATCTCTTCGTCCCTCAATTTTCCC
This sequence comes from Megaustenia siamemsis, assembly GCA_032433765.1. NCBI lineage: Eukaryota > Metazoa > Mollusca > Gastropoda > Stylommatophora > Ariophantidae > Megaustenia > Megaustenia siamemsis. The sequence goes on along the minus strand of JAVIAB010000091.1, from coordinate 33,582,647 downwards.
AGTTGTCACAATATATTTCAGCTGTTCACTTTTCATTACATGGCTAACAAATGATGATTGTTTCTTCCTAATTTTGGAAATTACCTCTCTTTCAGTTATAATTCTATGAAACTTTGCATTGTTTATGGTTGAGTCTAGTACATTACATACATACTCCCTCTGTATGTTAAAACTGATACTGTATGCAAGTTGTTTCAATATGCAACACTATCACAATGAGTCAGCATATTGAGTTTGAAATGCAAATTTACTACTAAACATAAGGTTACTGTTTTACTATATCAGCACTTCTACAAAACCTGGCTCAATGCTTGGATCAATCATCCTTGGATCTGGTGTTCTTGCAATGTTTATTGAGAGCTCATTGTGTTTTGTTTTGATCACTCTGCTTTGTCACGTGGTCAAACCATTTTATCTGTTGTTTCTTTATATATTCTATGGTGGGGATTATTTCTAGCTTTTTTCTGAGTTCTTAATTTCTGATCTTGTCACTCAGACTATTTCCTGTCATTTGTATAACACATTTCATCTCAGTAGAGGTTATTTTTTTAAAATTGTTTTTGCGTCTAGAGTTCAGGACTGGCAGTGGTAGCACAACATTGGGATGACTACTGTATTAAGTTAAATTGGCAACAAATGAATGTTTTATATGTAGACGGAGAGGTAATATATTTGATGTTTAAAAGCTAGTAAGTTAAATTGGTAACAACTAAATGTTTTTAAAAAAACAAACCCTTTTAAAAGTGAACATAACTTTAATGAAACAGTTTTAGTGAGTCAGCATTAATGAACCTACAATAATGAATCAGCTGTTTATCAGGCAACATTAAGCTGTAATTGATACAATGAAAAACATTACATGACCAACTGACCTGATTCTTGTCCAGCTCACAGTTCTTGTACTCCTGTTCTCCTTCATTCTGGAAGGTAACAATGACAAAACCCACGAAGATGTTCATCATGAAGAAGGCAATAACGATGATGAAGATGAAGTAGAAGATGGCAACTGCTGGCTGGTTATCTTGAATAGGTCCCATTCCCTCACCATGGGAGTCTATAGACTTGTAGAGAAGCCTGCAGCAGTAGGTAAATTTAAGAGATAAGTGCAATGTACAATAAATATGTTTTAACAAGATTGATGTGTTGATAAGTGCATAATACAATAAATATGTTTTAACAAGATTGATGTGTTGATAAGTGCATAATACAACAAATATGTTTTAACAAGATTTATATGTAGATAAGTGCATAATACAACAAATATGTTTTAACAAGAGTGATGTGTAGATAAGTGCATAATACAATAAATATGTTTTAACAAGAGTGATGTGTAGATAAGTGCATAATACAACAAATATGTTTTAACAAGATTTATATGTAGATAAGTGCATAATACAACAAATATGTTTTAACAAAGATTTATATGTAGATAAGTGCATGGTACAACAAATATGTTTTAACAAGAGTGATGTCTTGTGAATTGTCAGGTCAGGTAATTTTACCTGCTACTGTATGCAGTAAGCAGTACAACCTGTGGCTGCCCTGCTGCCTTGCAGGTAAGCTCGGGAGAGTAAATGGCCAAGGGAGGGTACCCCGAAGTAAAACAACCCCACTGCCTTGTGGGTGAGACTTTTTAGTCAAAGGCTAGCTGAGCCAACCGTAAACAAACTGATGGAAGGCAACAGAAAACCACCATCATAACTTCTTTGTACAATCATGAATCGCCACAACAATAGAAATCACGACAACAAGGTTAAGGGGGATTCCAATGGAAAACCCTCGTTCGGTAGGGGACATCATGTGCTACAGGTGATACCCGATCGTCATCACGCTTCTGTAAGCAAAATAAAGATAAAACAAACTCTAAAGATAGGCACTTGGAATGTGAGAACACTCATGCAGAAGGGTTAACTAGAAAACATCATACAAGAAATGAAAAGAATGGGTTTACAATTACTGGGACTTTGCGAAATGAGATACAAAGGATCAGAGGAGATGTATTCTGATAAACATAAAATAATCTATACTGGAGGTACTGAACACCAAAGAGGAGTAGGTATCATCTTGGATGCAAAAAGAGCAAGAACAGTGAAAGGCTATTACCCAATATCTGACAGAGTCCTTTTAGTGAAATTGAATGGAAAGCCAATAGACATAAATCTTATACAAGTTTATGCACCAACAGCAGTCTAGAGGAAACAATTGATACATTTTACAATGAGTTAAATGAAGCACTTCGTGAATGCAAACTACATGAAAACACCATAGTTCTAGGGGATTTTAACGCAAAGTAGGAAAGGAAAGAGTTGAGGAAGTAGTTGGTCATTATGGCTTAGGCGAAAGGAATGAAAGAGGTGAGAAACTTATTGACTGGGCAAGAACACACAATATGATGATAGGAAACACCTGGTTTAAGCAACATCCAAGACGTCTGTGGACATGGAAAAGCCCAGGGGACAAGGCACATAATCAAATTAATTATATAATGATAAGCAGTAGATTTAGAAACAGTCTGGTGTGTGTGAAAACTAGACCAGGGCAGATTGCAATAGTGATCATGTACCAGCTGTGGGAAAGCTTAGAGTAAAATTAAAAACAACAAAACGAGCCTCAGTTAACATCAAGTTAAATCTAGATTTACTCAAATCAGACAAGAGGTTGCAAGACAAATATAAAATCACAATTCAGAACCGGTACAATGCAATAGAGAAGATACAAAGCATTGATGAACAGTGGGAAATGCTAAAAGAATCAATGCAACAAACATCAAAAGAGTTCATACCACCAGTGAGGACAAATTCAAGAAAGAAATGGATGACAGATGACATTTTGCAGCTAATGGATACAAGAAGAAGAAATAAAAAAAATAAAGATGGGTATAAGAGATTAAATAAAGAAATTGTAATAAAATGCAATGAAGCAAAAGAAGCATGGCTAAAAGAGAGATGCAAAGAGGAAATGCAACAAAAAGGAGATACTAAAGCTATATACAAACACATTGAAGAATTAACAGGAAGAAAAACGCAATCAAAAACTGGATGCCTAAGATCAAATGAAGGAGAACTGTTGATTGATCAAGAAAGCATAAGGGAACGATGGACAGAATACATTAAAGATCTTTATAATGATGAACAAACAGTAGTAAATATTAAGGATAATGGAGAAGGACCAGAAATACTCAGAGAAGAAGTGGAAGACGCCTTGCGCAATATGAAATCAGGAAAAGCTCCTGGGCCAGATAATATAACTAAAGAAGAGATTGAAGCCATGGGTGATTTTGGAATAGCAATAATAACAAAAATATTGAATGATATCTACAACAGCGGATATATACCAGACGACCTGCTCAAATCAATATTCATAGCCCTACCAAAGAAATCTGGTGTGATTGAATACAATGATCATCACACAATAAGCTTTATGAGTCATATGACTAAGATATTACTAAGAATCATCATGCGAAACAAAATCAGTCCAGAAATTAGCGATGAACAGTGTGGTATTGTTGGAGATAAAGGAACAAGCAATGCCATTTATATCATAAGATCTTTAGTAGAAAGAGCCATAGAGGTGAAAACAGATCTATACCTATGTTTCATATTTTATACAAAAGCATTTGACAAAGTAAAGCACCAAGAACTATATCAAAATTTTAGAAAAGCATAAACATAAACAGCAAAGATCTAAGAATAATAAAGAACATGTACTGGCAACAAACAGCGGCCATAAGAACTGGAAACCAATTGGGAGTGTTTCAACAAATAAAACAGGGAGTTAGACAAGGTTGTGTGCTGTCACCAGATTTGTTTAATATTTTGGGAACTTTGTTAACCTCAGACGAAAGATGTACAAAAGAGGTGAGAGGCAGAATGGCTCAGGCACAAGCAGCTTTCCAAAAAATGAGGAAGATAATATTTCATTTTTGACAATAGTAACAAGAAAAATAGTTCTTAAATGTTATGTTGAGCCAGTCTTGACATATGGATATAATCATGGACAATAGGACAACAGACAAGAAAATCACTAGAGTTTGTAGAAATGTGGTTTTAAAGAAGAATGGTGAGAATACCATGGTCAGCTAAGAAGAGTAATGAAAATGTTCTGAAAGAGGCCAAAGCAAAAAGAGAGCTAATTTCCAATATTAGGAAAAAAAAAAACATTTTTTTAGCCATGTAATGAGAAGAGAACAGCTGGAATATATTGTAACAACTGGAAAAATTGAAGGACGAAGAGATAGAGGGAAGCAAAGAGAAAAGTTACCAGACAGCTTAAGAGAATGGCTTGGCAGAAGGTCAACAACAGAAATGATAAATAACTGTCGAGATCGAAAGTTGAGGAGAGATATGATCACCTACGCCAGCAGACCCGGTACTTGATGATGATGATGTCTGAAGGTTTCTCCAATGGCAACATCTAACACCCTACTTCCAGTGTCCTCAGGACTGGCTTTATAAAACACAGAAGAACTTTCTTTTTTCCCATCTCAGGTGTCAAAGGTGGGTTTGCATCATATCATTTACATTACAGTCTCTTCTTCTTCTACCTTTCAGCTCCCTGTGGAGCTTAGGTCTTCAACAAACATTTTCAACTCCTTGTGGAACATAGGTCTTCAACAAACACTTTCAACTCCCTGTGGAGCATAGGTCTTCAACAAAGACTTTCAGCTCCCTGTGGAACATAGGTCTTCAACAAACACTTTAATCTCCCTGTGGAGCATAGGTCTTCAACAAACACTTTCAACTTCCTGTGGAGCATAGTTCTTCAACAAACACTTTCACCTACCTGTGCAGCATATGTCATCAGCAAACACTTTCAACTCCCTGTACAGCACAGGTCTTCAACACTTCCCAAGCTGTCCTGTTTCATACCATTCTCCTGTTCCATATCTTCTCCAACCTCTTCATCTCTGCTTCCACCTGTCTTCTCCAAGTATATTTTGGCCGCCTTCTTTGTCTCCTCTTCATAGGATTCCCAAAAAAATGTTTGTCATGAAATTCTCTCATTTGTTATACTCAATATATATCTTTATCTCTGTCTGCTGTTAACGAGTGATCAGTGACATTGTCTATCTTGTCACACACAAACTGTGATAATAATAAACCAATGGAAGACAGCATCAGGGAAAAAAAAGCAATCTACCCTCTTAGGTCATGTCAGAGAAGAGAAAGGCTTGAAAACATTGTAGCAACAGAAAAAATAACAGAGGGAAAGGCAGACTGGGAAAGACAATGGCAAAAACTACTTGACAGTTTAACAGCGTTTAACAGCCTGAAATGGCAAGAGATCAACAGTGAAATAGAATAGGAACACTAGTGAGAGGAATGGCTGAAGAGAGATTGTTGCATATGATGTCTCTATCAACTCATTTAAACATAGAGCTAGTTAATTTGTTGATACATTATTCTCACTGGACAACTTTAAAAGTGCTCAAATCCCCTCCTAAGTATGTCCCTTAGCTTGTAGAGACTGATGACCAGAGTTCTGCTTTGGTTTATCAGTCTTCTCCATGATATACAGATATACTCATTAAAAGTGTTGGTTTACCAGTCTTTTCTATAACATCAGCTACGCTCAATGGAAGTATTGGGTTATAAGTCTTCCATACAACATCAGCTACACTCATTGGAAGTGTTGGGTTATCAGTCTTCCATACAACATCAGCTACACTCAATGGAAGTATTGGGTTATCAGTCTTCCATACAGCATCAGCTACACTCAATGGAAGTATTGGGTTATCAGTCTTCCATACAGCATCAGCTACACTCAATGGAAGTATTGGGTTATCAGTCTTCCATACAACATCAGCTACACTCATTGGAAGTGTTGGGTTATCAGTCTTCCATACAACATCAGCTACACTCAATGGAAGTATTGGGTTATCAGTCTTCCATACAACATCAGCTACACTCAATAGAAGTATTGGGTTATAAGTCTTCCCTACAACATCAGCTACACTCATTAAAAGTTTTGTGTTATCAGTCTTCCCTACAACATCATCTACACTCATTAGAAGTGTTGGGTTATCAGTCTTCCCTACAACATCAGCTACACTCATTAAAAGTTTTGTGTTATCAATTTTCCCTACAACTACACTCAGAAGTGTTGGGTTATCAGTCTTCTCTACAGCTACACTCATTAGAAGTGTTGTGTTATCAGTCTTCCCTACAACATCAGCTACACTTATTAGAAGTGTTGGGTTACAGTCTTCCCTACAACATCAGGTACACATTAAAAGTGTTGGGTTATCTGTCTTCTCTACAGCTATACTCAGAAGTGTTGGGTTATCAGTCTTCTCTACAGCTACAATTATTAGAAGTGTTGGGTTATTAGTCTTATCTACACCATCAGCTACACTCATTTGTTGTGTTATCAGACTTCCCTACAACTACAATCATTAGAAGTGTTGGGTTATCAGTCTTCCCTACAACATCAGCTACACTCATTAAAAGTGTTGGGTTATCAGTCTTCTCTACAGCTACACTCATTAGAAGTGTTGGGTTATCAGTCTTCTCTATAGCTACACTCATTAGAATTGATGGGTTATCAGTCTTCCCTGCAGCTACACTCATTAGAATTGTTGGGTTATCAGTCTTCTATACAGCTACACTCATGAGAAGCATTGGTTATTAGTCTTCCCTACAGCTACACTCATTTGAAGTGTTGGGTTATCAGTCTTCTCTATAGCTACACTCCTTAGAAGTATTGGGTTATCAGTCTTCTCTATAGCTACACTCATTAGAATTGATGGGTTATCAGTCTTCTCTACAGCTACACTCATTAGAAGTGTTGGGTTATCAGTCTTCCCTACAGCTACACTCATTAGAAGTGCTAGTTTATCAGTCTTCTCTACAGCTACACTCATGAGAAGCATTGGGTTATCAGTCTTCCCTACAGCTACACTCATTAGAAGTGTTGGGTTATCAGTCTTCTCTTTAGCTACACTCGTTAGAATTGATGGGTTATCAGTCGTCCCTACAGCTACACTCATTAGAAGTGTTGGGTTTTCAGTCTTCTTTATAGCTAAACTCATTAGAATTGATGGGTTATCAGTCTTCCCTACAGCTACACTCATTAGAAGTGTTGGGTTATCAGTCTTCTCTACAACTACACTCATGAGAAGTGTTGGGTTATCAGTCTTCCCTACAACATCAGCTACACTCATGAGAGGTGTTGGGTTATCAGTCTTCTCTATAGCTACACTCATTAGAAGTCTTCGGTTATCAGTCATCTCTACCGCTACACTCATTAGAAGTGTTGGGTTATCAGTCTTCTCTACATCTACACTCATTAGAAGTGTTGTTTATCAGTCTTCTCTACAGCTACACTCATTAGAATTGATGAGTTATCAGTCTTTTCTACAGCTACACTCATTAGAATTGATGGGTTATCAGTCTTCCCTACAGCTACACTCATTAGAAGTGATGGGTTATCAGTCTTCTCTACAGCTACACTCATTAGAATTGTTGGGTTATCAGTCTTCTCTACAGCTACACTCATTAGAAGTGTTGGGTTATCAGTCTTCTCTATATCTACACTCATTAGAAGTGTTGGGTTATCAGTCTTCTCTACAGCTACACTCATTAGAATTGTTGGGTTATCAGTCTTCTCTACAGCTACACTCATTAGAATTGTTGGGTTATCAGTCTTCTCTACAGCTACACTCATTAGAATTGTTGGGTTATCAGTCTTCTCTACAGCTATACTCATTAGAATTGTTGGGTTATCAGTCTTCCTTACAGCTACACTCATTATAATTGTTGGGTTATCAGTCTTCTCTACAGCTACACTCATTAGAAGTGTTGGGTTATCAGTCTTCTCTACATCTACACTCATTAGAAGTGTTGGGTTATCAGTCTTCTCTACAGCTACACTCATTAGAATTGTTGGGTTATCAGTCTTCCCTACAGCTACACTCATTAGAAGTGATGGGTTATCAGTCTTCCCTACAGCTACACTCATTAGAATTGTTGGGTTATCTGTCTTCCCTACAGCTACACTCATTACTATATATTTTATGATCTAAAATGATTCCTTTCAATTCCTTTTCTTCTGCATCTTCTACCCTCAGTAACAAAATAATAAATCAGTCAGTGTCAAGTGTGCCTTGTGGTATCATGCAGGGCAACAACAAAGTTCTCCCACTCAATGTGGTCCTCATTATCATTCTTTTCAAAGTACCCTATGTCTGGACCACAATATTCATCCCTGTCTCCAGTGTCCTCTGTCAACAAGCTGTCCTTGGACTTTCTCTCTTTCTCCTACCCTCTGGAGTAAAATGAATGGCAGTTCTTGTGATTGTTTCTGGATCCCTTCCTGTGACCTATCTACCCATCCAGCTCTATTGTGTATCGGATATCATCCTTAGGATACACCTTTTGAGCAGTGATTTTGTTGGCCAATATATTCATCGAATAAAAGGATGGAAATGGCAGGACAAAATCACTAACATAGAATTATGGAGATGGACCAGTCAAATACCAGTGGATAAAGAGATACAGCGAAGACAATGGCGCTGGTTAGGACACACACTGAGGAAGCCAAATGAGAGTATTACACAACATGCCCTTTTTTTGGAATCCCCATTGGAAAAAGACAATGAGGAAGACCAAAATATTCTTGGAGAATACAGATGGAAACAGAGAAGATGATGATGGGAAAGACATGAAATAATCTTAAAAGAATGGCAAGACACAGAACGACTTGGAAAGTGTTTGTTGAAGACCTATGCTCCACAGGGAGCTGAAAGGTAGAAGCAGAAGAAGAATACATTCATTCCTTTACATGTCTGTAGTAAAATATTATTTGTTTAGATATTCTCTACACTCTCAGTTATTAAAACAAATCTGATACATTACCCCGGCCATCCCTCAAAAGTGGCCACAGTGAACAATGTAAGCATTCCTTTACTGACATCATCAAAGTTGAAATCACTTTTCATCCATTCACGTACTTCGATGTATGGTTTGTTGAAGTCTCCATCTTTGTAGTCTATGTAGAAACCGCTAGGAGAAGTTAACAAATATAATAAATACATGTCTATGTAGAAACTGCTAGGAGAAGTTAACAAAGATAATAAATACATATGTATGTAGAAACCACATTGAGAAGTTAACAAAAATAATTATTACATGTCTATGCAGAAACTGCTAAGAGAAGTTAACAAAGATAATAAATACATGTCTATGTAGAAACTGCTAGGAGAAGTTAACAAAGATACTAAATACATGTCAATGTGGAAAATGCTAGGAGAAGTTAACAAAGATAATAAAACACATATCTATGTGGAAACTGTTAGGAGAAGTTAACAAAGATAATAAATACATGTCAATGTGGAAATTGCTATGAGAAGTTAACAAAGATAATACATACATGTCAATGTGGAAAATGCTAGGAGAAGTTAACAAAGATAATAAATACATGTCTATGCAGAAACTGCTAGGAGAAGTTAACAAAGATAATAAATACATGTCAATGTGGAAAATGCTAGGAGAAGTTAACAAAGATAATAAATACATGTCAATGTGGAAAATGCTAGGAGAAGTTAACAAAGATAATAAAATACATGTCAATGTGGAAAATGCTAGGAGAAGTTAACAAAGATAATAAAATACATGTCTATGCAGAAACTGCTAGAAGTTAACAAAGATAATAAATACAATAGCAGATTATACAAGCATTGTGCTTGTAATGCTGCTTTGAAGAGTTATAAATAAAAAGTAAATGGTGTCAAGGAAAGTTCAAGGTTAATGGTAAAGATGTCCCATCGCAGTATACTATCGTTGTAGGAGAGTGGAGTTTAGAGCCTTCACTTAACATGGGCACATCTTTTGAGGGAGCATGGCCCAGTGCTTTCTCTCCCCGGATGCCTGACCTTTCCTGACCAACGTCAGTTACCCACCTTTTTTTCCAGGTGGGTTGACTGGCAGGGGCGAGTGAGCTTCAAACCCTGAGGTTCTATCTATTGACCTTTCGAGCCGTAACCGGCCCATAGGGCGTAGACCAAGATACACCTTCTCCTATATGAATTTTTTTTTCTAGCAGTTTTCTTTTAAAGATATTTTATCAAATCTCGCCATCTGTCTCTGTTCTGTGCAAGCAGTTCTATCTCATTGAGGGAGCCGATTCCTGCTGCTCTTGCCTCTCTCATCAATGTTCTTCTCAGTGTCTCCCTGGGTCTTCCTCTTTTTCTTTTACCTGTTGTTTCCCATATGAGGGCTTGCTTTGCTATTCGATTATTATCTCTTCTCATCACATGTCCAACGTATGACCATCGTCTTTTCTTTATTACTGAAGATATTAGTGGTTGATTGGCGATTTCTCTAATTTCCTCGTTTGTTTTGAATTCGTTCCATTCTATACCAAGTATTTTCCTTAGACATTTATTTTCGAATGCGTTCAACTTTGTTTCTATATCTCTTGTTGTTTTCCAGCTAACCCTGAGGTTAGTCAACTATAAATAATAAATAAAGCCAAACTTGAAAACAGTTTTAAAATATGAAAACTGCAGGTGCTGGAGAGGATATATATCAAAAGAGGCTCTTATTAAAACATAATAAGAAAATACCACACTGTATATAAAAATAATGGTTTCCTCTACTGTCTTTCTAGGCGAATATAGTGTTAGTGATCATATTTTCTTAAGAACACAGCACATTTTTGGGTGATGTGGTCAGTATCACACTAGGCTACCTTTACTTCCCAGAAAAATATCAACAGAAGAGCAAAAGATGGATTGATGGATTATTAGAAACACTAGGAAACATAACAGCAGCAGAGACCAACAGAAGAGCAAAAGATGGATTGATGGATTATTAGAAACACTAGGAAACATAACAGCAGCAGAGACCAACAGAAGAGCAAAAGACCTCAAACTGCAGAGTACTCACCTGATGCTGAAAGGCAAATGAGAGAGGAAAGAAGAAGACGATACACCTTCAAACGATGTCTGCATATATATATAGATGATAAGATCTGGAACACAAACATATAAGTCCTTGCGATCAGGCCATGTTTATGATGATCTTGTAATAATTTACTAAAAACTGCACATCTTATGATTGTGCATATTGTACTTTAGTGATTGTAAATAACTACAGAGGATTGAACACATGCACACACACATGTAACAGGGAGTGTAAGGAGGGGAGATAATCATGGTGTGTAAGAGAACGTGAGACACGCGAAATTAGTGTACGAGTTCAGGGTCTCATATGAAGATTGAGTGAGCGAGAATGGTCAGGTGTTCAGAGTGCCAGGTAAATAGAGTTGAGAGATGGGGAGTGAGTAGACTTAGGGAGTGAAGTGATTTCATTGGCTGGGGGGATGATATAGGAGATTTCCATTGGTTGAGACAGGAGATACTTAAGAGGCTGCACAGTGAGGAAATGACAAGAGATCACATGTAAGCTAAAGAGGTAGGAAGATACAGTCGAGCTAAGTTGTTAGAGATGTGGATCCTTCGTTTTAGTTAGAAGTGTAAAGGGTGAAGTTTTCAGAAAGATTCATAGAGGCAGTTACCTGTAATCCAAGTTATTTGAGAAGTGGATATATTTTAGTTGTAACAGGATGAATGCTCATTTTAGCTAGACATGTGTAGGGACAACCATACGGTGGACATTTCATTTAAGAAGTTGAATGTAGTTAAAGGAACGAGTGAGTCTGGATCCTTAGTATCTATCTATTGACCTTTCGAGCCGTTGCCGGCCCATAGGGTGTAGACCAAAATACACCTTCTCATATCTGAATTTTTGTTCTAGCAGTTTTCTTTTAAAGATATTTTATCAAATCTCGCCATTTGTCTCTGTTCTGTGCAAGCAGCTCTATCTCATTGAGGGAGCCGAATCCTGTTGCTCTTGCCTCTCTCATCAATGTTCTTCTCAGTGTCTTAGTATAGGAAGCTGGATATTTTGTAATCATACTGTGGAGTGACAGTGAACAGACTAGTGAGGAAGTGTCTGTAATGAGATGTTCCATGAGATGGATTTATGATGTGGACATTACTTTGGTTGTTAAGTTTCTGTACACTTTTCAGGGTATGTGGACAGAGATAATTCATTCAATATGTGATGAGAGTTCTGAGATTAATTACAAATAGGATAGGACGCAATTGGAACCTCCTTAGCATTACTTTGATACCTTGGTGGTGATCCATGCCGCTGGGAGGTTGTATTGAGAACCTATGTTCAGTGGACTATGTAAATAAAGTATTTATATGTACAAGAGACTTGTGTGTAAAGTCAATTCTATGGGTCAGTTCTAACACAATGCGAAGTACAAAGATTGACAGTTTACACCCAACAACTGAGCACAATTGAGAAGTAAGGGGTGGCGGACACACACAAAAATGATGGTATAAAAGAAGTTATGGCACCTAATGGTCTCTTTTAGGTGTTGAAGTTGATTCCTTTTAACAAATGATGAACTGAGAATGATAAATTAAAACAGGTGTATGCTGCATGAACAAAGGCAGTAGGAATTAGCATCATCAATGAGATGGAGATGCTTGTACAAAACAGAGACAAATAGCGAGGTTTGGTAAATGTTTTTTGCAAGGATTGAAACTGCTAGAAAGAAAATTTTAAAAAAGAGGAAGAGTATCTGGGTCTATGCCTTATGGGCCGGCCACAGCTCAAAAGGTTGATAGATTAGATTTAGATTTAGATTTAGGGTTAGGGTTAGGGTTAGGTAGGTAGGTAGGTAGGTAGGTAGGTAGGTAGGTAGGTATGTATGTAGGTATGTATGTAGGTAGGTAGGTAGGTAGGTAGGTAGGTAGGTAGGTAGGTAGGTAGGTAGGTAGGTAGGTAGGTAGGTAGATGCTGCATAAATTTATGATGTTTCAAAATACTTACTGGCACTCATCCTCTGTAAGTTTAGACTCATCTGAGCAACTTGAAAACTTGCCCTAAGCGATACAAAGTGCAAGTTTAGATTAATGTACACATTAGTAACATCAATTTCTTATATGCCTGTGAAATATGAGCATGAAATGTTGAATAAGAATTAGTAAAATAAAAGCCACTATAGTGAGATATTACTGTAGGATTCTCTGCATTTCATTTAGTGAACCGCCCATGTAGCTAGACAGGGATGAGCCATTGTCACCTGTCATGATGGTGTAAGAGGTGACTGAAGAGGTTGGGGCCAAGATCTTCACTAATGCTTTTAAGTTCATGCATTTAGGCTGAAGCCATTTTCAGTGCCTTCATTAGTGTGTGCCAGGTGTGATTCATACTGAGATATGTGCTGAGGAGGGAATCGGAGCACTGTGGAGGTGTTCGTTAGACAATGAACATGATTGATCATTTCTTGGAAATAGAGGCAGCCTGACATGATACCAATTCATTATCAAGTACCGGGCCTAGTGGCGTAGGTGATCATGTCTCTCCACAACTTTCGATCTCGGCATCTATTTATCATTTCTGTTGTTGACCTTCTGCCAAGCCATTCTCTTAAGCTGTCTGGTATTTTTTCACTTTGCTTCCCTCTATCTCTTCGTCCCTCAATTTTTCCAGATGTTACAATATATTCAAGTTGTTCTCTTCTCATTAAATGGCCAAAAAATGATGATTGTCTCTTCCTAACATTGGAAATTAGCTCTCTTTTTGCTTTGACCTCTCTCAGAACCTCTTCATTACTCTTCTTAGCTGTTCATGGTATTCTCAACATTCTTCTGTAAAACTACATTTCTACAGACTCCAGTGATTTTCTTGTCTGTTGTCCTAATGTCCATGACTCGCATCCATATGTTAAGACTGGCTCTACGTAACATTTAAGAACTCTTTTTCTTGTTTCTATTGTCAAAAATGCATTGCATAGTATTTTCCTCATTTTTTGGAAAGCTGCTTTTGCCTAGCCATTCTGCATCTCACCTCTTTTGTACATCTTCCGTCTGAGGTTAACAAAATTCCCAAATATTTAAATTCATTTACCTGTTTTAATATTGTTCCACTTGTCTTTTTTTTGCACTGAGGTGATGTCTTTTTCTTTGTTGTTACCATTACCTCTGTCTTTTTGCTATTAAGGCTGAGTCCTTTATTTTTGCTTTCCTTCACTATAATGTCCAACATGATACCAACTACACCAACTAAAAATGTGCGACGGGTATAGAAAAATGTGGTCACTAACACAACATTCCACATATGTCTGGCAAGACATGGTGGGACTTTTTTACTTTAACAGAGATCTGAATAGAATAAGTTTATGACCTACTGTGATCAATAATTCACTCAGACTTGGATTCTGGGCTCTCTGATGAAGTCACATTTATGTTACAGGATTTCAGTTTTTCTTCAAAGGTTGTGGCTCAAGCAACTGAAAATAACAGGAAGCCTGAACCTGGCTTAACAAGCTGACACACTCATATTTGTTAACTCTTTCTCATCCTAGTAAAGCACAGTCCATTGCAGTAGCATGCCCTAAGTTTTGCAAATATAATGCTGTCTCCAGCAATTGCAATATGTCTGATAATTCTTCAGTGTCTCTTAATAGGAGTCTTACTGCAGTTAATTGTATAGAAGAGTGCTTTCCCCTGCCACATATCCACTTTCTAAACCTTTAAAATAACCATGTGTTGTTAATACAGTAAATTTTTATATTTTACCTCAGTTTGTGCATATGTTTGTGTGTTTTATGTCCAGTTATCATGACTTTCAGTGGAAAACAGGTGAAATTTTTCAGTCTTCATTTTCCTCTTTCTTCAAATTTTAAATACTTACCAAAATGATTTAATGTCACACAAAATATTATTTCCATTTTGTGCAATATCCCATCTTTAATTTGATACATGATATGCTTTACTTAAAAGTATCATCTTTACATTGGTCTTCATACATCTAAGCCACAGAACTCAGCTCAAACCAGCAAAATAATCAGGAAAAGGAGTTAGGTCCTAACCTACTTTATATAGCCCTGATCACATAAAAGGGTAAGTAGTGTGACATTTTCAACTTTGTGAGCAAGTGTGGTCATGACTAGAATGACATCAGCTGTCTATAGTTCGCATAGATTAACACATCATGCTAAGGGTGTTTTTCCAGGGTTTTCTCTCTCTGTGCTAAACCCTAGCTAGAGTAGGATGTGGTTAAGCCCAGGAGTTGTCATATGGCATTTGTGTTCTGTTTTAACTGAACTGGTGAGAGAGCATAAGCACCTGCGATCTGTCGTCACAATAGCAGGGTAGGCACTCCATCAGCTGACCAAGACCTAGTAATTCTACTTCTTTGTGGTCTCTCCCAGTAACAGTCTGCATCTCAACAGGCTGGCTAACAGAAGCTAGGGTCGTCTTGTTTCCTGTAGTGGTGGCTGTTACTGATACAGAAAACCCAGTATTGCAGTACTTCTGAGCTGGACTGATAGTTTCCCAGCATAGCCTGGGATAAACAAACTCAAACTTCTCCAGTAAAAGCTGGGAATGTCAAGAAAGCAGTTATGACTCTCCACATTAATGAAATAATGATCACCCTGCCCACATCAACCCGGAGCATTACATCAACAAGTGAACTGGTGAAATGAATACCTTGAAGAGCTGAACACCCATGACAGCAAACATGAAGTTGAGCAAAAAGGTGACCAGCATGATACTGTAAATGGTCTTGAGAGCAACAATCACACACTGTACCACATGCTGCAAGAAACAACAAAACATTATCAATATGGGAAAACAACATTAATAATTATTAAGCTTTTCTTCTTATTTTTGTCCCCTTTTATTCTTTTTCCTTATCTTTTTATTTTTCTCTACATTATCTTTTTACCCACCCATTGTATACCCACTCCTCCACTTTTCTGAATCAAAACCATATTTTTTCCTGCATTATGATTTTTATTTTTAAAATCAGTCATATACTGGGTTTGATCCACAACATAAACCAGTCCTCAAATAGTTTCACTTGACAAATAAATGCTAATGTGATAACAACATTATCAAACCAGACCCTTAGATTATTTGATCAGCATCATTTGAGAGTAGTTTACTTAGACCTTCAAAAATATTTCTTTAAAAAACCCATAAGCATGTCTGGTTAACTCTTTCTATACGGAAGCTTTTTATCAAAGAAACAGAAGAGATTTCAGAGACAAGATTTTTACTGGTTTTAAGAATCAATCTACATATTTATGTTTATCTAACATATAAAATATTATAAATGAATTTTTAGATAATTGAACAAGGAATTAGATTTCACAATACCAAGATGATACAAGACATGTAAAAAGAATATGGCTTGATGACAGTTCACACTAATCAAATTGAGAGTGGCGCACTATGCAGCGAAATGTATGTGCCCAAAATTGGCATGGCGCAGAGTGCGTCAAAACATACGGAAAGAGTTTTAAAAATCATAATTTCTGTCTTCGTAATGAGATAATTATGCCAAATAAAAACAGCATAATTTAAGTTAATTCTAGGTTTTAATTTTTATCATTCAATGTTTTCCTTTCCTATGCGCCTTGATAATTCCCTTAAAATGCCACATTCAACTCACTAGCATCCATTGCACCACGTGCTCAACACAGAGAAAGGTACCAGGCTAAAAAGAGGCAAATCATGGGTGGGCCGGGCAGAAGATGTCATCAAACAGGTCAGTGGGCTTACCAATATCAGCGTTGGTGAGGAGTGGATACCGGTGCCTACGTCATTCAAGGGAACTTTCTCATGTATTGTCACACTCGACAGGAAAAGTAGGGAACAGAACCCGGTCGTGGTTAATGCTGAGGTCAACGGTCTCATCTGCGATAATACCGATGAGAAAGATGCAGTCATCTATACAGACGGATCTGTAAGACGACACGAAAGAAGTGCATGGGCATTTACAGCACGCTCAGCAGGCAGAATAGCCAAGGAAGACAGTGGTGCATACGCCATGACCACGAGTAGCATGACAATGGAGGTGATGGCAGTGACCAAGGCATTTAAATGGTTAGAGTCACAAGACTACATCCATGCATGTATACTGAGTGATTTGATGAGCATGATAAAAAAAGTGGAGGCGGGCTTTGTACGCATGCAATGGGTAGAGTCGTTGCAGAAATCCAAAATACGTAAGGTCACCTTTGTCTATGTCCCTGGACATGCGGGAGTACGGGGAAATGAGAGAGCGGACAGGTTGGCTAGCTGCGCTGTCGTTGAGGACGGGCAACCGATGGATCGGATGGACATCATCAATGCCCTTCGAGATGTTGGAAGAGCACAGGACTTCGACAAACACAGATCCACGTCACTTCTTCGGATGATGGAAATGGGTGTTAAGATGGGCACGGCCAGAAATGAGAAACTTGGTGGCCGTGTAAGAAGACTTATCAACCAACATAGAACTGGAGTCGTCAGTCGCTGGACACTGAGGGAATTGCTGAGGAGGGGATCTGAGCACCTATGGACATGTTCGGAGTGCAATGATGATGACCCGCAAATAACTCAATAACTCAATTCAACTCACTGTTCATAAAATTCATTTTGATATTCTATACGATAAACTCACTTTGATAAAGTTCATTTCAAAGACATAAATTATTTAAAAATAATGTTCATTTATTCAATTTTAATTCACAATAAAATGTGTCCATTAGTTATGACCATTAGATATATCAGACTGTATGTGTCTTTTGTACATAGAATCTCACATCAGTATTGACTACTTTCTTCGTCCTTTAAACCTAGATTACAACACTGTCATAAAAATTACAGCATCAAAACAAAAATTCTTCAAAATGTTAAATTCGGCTGTAGCCAAACATCATCCCCCAACCCATGCACCTTCCTACTCACTTCAGGTAACCCCTGAGTGTTGGATTTGATTCTATTGATATAGGACCCCACCCACCACCACCATTTCGTGAGATACGATCTTGTACAATGCAAAAATAAATTGCCAATTTTCAAGATATTGGTCTTTTTTTTTCTTTTCCTTTTTTTGCTGTGACCAAGGAGACATCAAAGCAACCCTTTGTGACTCAGGAAATGCAGGGAGTAATGCTATGATGTAGTCAAACACACTGATGAACTTATGGCAACCATAATGTTATACCTTGTACTATGTCCAGTCCATGAAGTCACAAATCAACCTGAACCAGAAAATCTGAGCCCCCATGTCTTCCCTAGAGTGAACACATGGCTGTGTGTCAAAAGCTCAGAGAAAATACTATTTTCAGAGCACCTAAAGCTACATTTAAGTGGTAGTTGTTTTTCCTACGGTATCGTAAGTTGGAGCGTTACAGTAGGTATTGTAATAGGTATCATTAGGGTCTCTTGCACAATGGCAGACCACACCAACATCATCCCTTGTCTCTTGCTACTGGTGTGAATTTGTTCAATGAATTTCTCATTACTGGTCTCTTAGTCTTTCAATTCAATTTCTGCACTCATATATAACAATTTGTAATCCATCATTTAGAAATATTGTAATTCTGCAGACAGGTATAAAAATCTGGTAATTCTGCAGACAGATATAACAATCTGGTAATTCTGCAGGTAGGTATAAAAATCTGGTAATTCCGCAGGTAGGTATACAAATCTGGTAATTCTGCAAGTAGGTATACAAGTCTGGTAATTCTGCAGGTAGGTATACAAATCTGGTAATTTTGCAGGTAGGTATACAAATCTGGTAATTCTGCAGGTAGGTATACAAGTCTGGTAATTCTGCAGGTAGGTATACAAATCTGGTAATTCTGCAGGTAGGTATACAAATCTGGTAATTCAGCAGGTAGGTATAAAAATCTGGTAATTCTGCAGGTAGGTATACAAGTCTGGTAATTCTGCAGGTAGGTATACAAATCTGGTAATTCTGCAGGTAGGTATAAAAATCTGGTAATTCTGCAGGTAGGTATACAAGTCTGTAATTTCTGATTATGTCATATTTAATGAGTGTATATGCACATGCCCATAATGAATTTCAATTTCTTGGATTTATAAATATTCTCTAAAGAACTGCCTGTGAAATTTTACAAATCTGAATTCTTTTTTTGTCTCCTGGTGTTTACTTCATTCAGTTCTGTCACTGCTAATGTTTAACTGTCCTATTATCAAGTAATACTTCTCTCAATTAAGAATTGACTTATGCTAAGTGGATTTATTTGTATAGCATCTGCCGCTTCTCTTCTTACATAAATAACAAATAAGTCTCTATTTATTTGAACAACTAATATTGTAACCTTGAGTCCTTTGGCTCTGTTGATTGCTCTAAGGGGCCTCAACACACGCAGCACCCTGAGAATTTTGACCACTGAAATGGCTTGGTTGCTGAAATGGACATCAAAGAGAAGTAATTATTATGTGAGTATGTTATATAACTTTGTATGTCATGGAGTATCAGAGATTAAATTTAAAAATTGTAATAAAATGCAATGAAGCAAAAGAAGCATGGCTAAAAGAAAGATGCAAAGAGATTGAAATGCAACAAAAAAGAATGGTCAAAGCTATATACAAGAAAATTGAAGAATTAACATGAAGAAAAACACGATAAAAAAATGGATGTTAAAGATCAAAGGAAGGAGAACTGTTGATTGAACAAGAAAGCATAAAGGAACAATGGACAGAATACATTAAAGATCTATATGATGATGAACGAACAGAAGTGCATATTAAGGATAATGGGCAAGGACCAGAAATACTCAAAGAAGAAGTGGAAGACGCCTTGCGCAATATGAAAGCAGAAAAAGCTCCAGGTCCAGATAATATAATTAAAGAAGAGATTGAAGTCATGGGTGATTTTGGAATAGAAATAATAACAAAAATATTGAATAACAGAGGATATATCGCTGCTCAAATCAATATTCATAGCCCTACCAAAGAAATCTTGTGGGATTGAATGCGATGATCATCGCACAATAAGCCTTATGAGTCACATGCTAAGATATTACTAAGAATCATCATGTGAAGAGTGCGAAACAAAATCAGTCCAGAAATTAGCGATGAACAGTGTGGTTTTGTTGGAGGTAAAGGGACGAGCAGTGCCATATACATCATAAGATCTTTAGTA